>QLOI01001085.1:633-12174 GCA_003313605.1 Tuber umbilicatum
CCCCGATCAAAGCGGTGATTAAAAGAGAAGGTAAAAAAAGGGAAAGGGAAAAGGCTTCGATTCGAAAATACAAGCAACAAAAGAAAGTTATGGAAGAATAAAGAACGCCGTGTTCCCGATTTATGCTATGATACCTATTTGCAAAAAAAAAAAAAAAATTGATAATGGAAAGAAGTAAAATATAAGGAGGAATATAAGTAGGAATATGAGTAGGAAGGCAAAGCCTATTCCGTCGTTGGAGCCCCGGTGATGGCGATGAGAAGTAGAGGGAAGAAAAAGATGTACAGCGGAGAAATGATATGAAGATGAAGATGAAAAATGAAAAATAACCAGCTTTAATGATACACACCGTATGAAGCAAGTACATAAGTAAAGCTAAGTAAAGGGTGAAGTCAAGTAAGTAAAGGGTAACGCTAAGCTAAGGTAAGTATCGTAAACGGGGAGGAGGGAGGTGAAAAACACCCCAAGGACTTGAAAAAAGAGAAAAGAAAACATCAGGCCGCAATTAATTAACCCCCGCTATGCCCATCCCTGCCCCTTCTCCCACTTCCCTCCCCTTACACGCTATCACCATTCTGCGGCAACGGCCTCTTCAACTTCAACACGATCTTTGTCGGTCTCGGGGTCGATCCAGCCCCTGCGCTTCCCGCCGCTGGCGAAGACTTCGGAGTGCAAGACGCCGCCGCCACCGCCTGCTTAGACGTAGATCTAGGTGTGGATCCCGAGGATTGTCTCTCTGTCTTTAGTCTCCTGGCAGAGCTCGGGTTGTTACGAGGTCTTGGGTTTGTGACGAGTTTGATTGGGCCAGAACGAGGAGTTGAGTCTTGATGGGTTGAGGTGGCAGTGCGTGATGATGGTGGCGGTTGGCGCGGGGCGCACCAGTTTCGATACTCGCGTTTGATTACTATCTTGCACTATATTTACAGTCAGGTTAGTCAGCGGCATTTGTATCTCCTAGGCTCATTATGACGTGTAAGAGGCCGGGGAACTAACGTTTCCTAGGTGGGTACACTTCAGGGTCTTCGACTTCTGCCTGAGTATTACCACAAGGGATGATTTGGCCTCATATAGTAGACTGCAGGTGTCGAGGAAATTACGGACCTCAATGAGGCCAATGTCCGGAGAACTGCTCAAATTTAGCATCATCCTTAGTAGTTCCACGGCGGTCACTTACATAGCGGCGGCCCACAAGGCTTGCTTGAAAGCTTCGTTGTCCGCAAGTTCCTTCTTCAGGTTCCCAATTGCTCCAGCGATCGTCTCTTTGGCAAGCTCGTTCCGCCGCTCATGCGACATATCAACTGAATCATCAACGAAGGTCATCTCCCCGAAGCCAGGATTGGCATAATTATTCACCGGTTTGGTGCTTCCGACAGCAATCATGCCAAGGCCCTTTCCGAGCACTTTCCACAGTCGATGACGCAGGTACGGCGAAGGGTCAGAGCTCATAACTTTGGCCATGTACTTGACAAACCCAGGTTGGTGCATCGCCCCAAGTTCAACCAGGCATTCGAAACACTTGGCTCTCAGAGAATCCAGTGTCCCTTCACGGGTGTACGACAGGAAAAACTTGGGATCTTTGTCTTTGATACCCGACAGAATCCAGTCTTTCAGAATCTATCCCAAAAGTCAGCCATATTCACATTATGCTTTTGCATCTAGACAAGGATTACCTCGACAGCTGTCTCGGATAGGACATTCTGATATACAGACTGCCACTTGTCTATGCGGAGATATCGCTCAATCTCGTTGATCGACTCCCTTTGAGTCTGAATAGCTTCCTCATCCTCATACCCGGAATCGTTATTCAAATCAAACTTCGTAATCGTGATAGTATTGGCAAGTGCTTTCATCAGCGTTGCAATATATAAGCAATCGTCATACTATTAAAGCACTCGTTAGCTTCTCATATAAGTGTCGCCGCCAAACAGTCGCCAGCTTACGTTGTTATTATTGTTATCGTTCCAACGCAACACATCCAGGATCCAGCGCTGCGCAGATGTCGGGCAAGCACCAGACACATTTCTTATGCGTGACATTGCCGTGGGTATCGCTTTTTGGACATAGTACGCAGTCGCATCCGAGAAGTCATTGCTTTTAGGTACCGAAGATTCAGGAAAACAAAAGAACACTTGGAAAGCCTTCATCAAATGGAATTGGCCTATCCAATTGAGCTCCGCCGTAGCACACTGTATCAATTAGCAAATAGCTCTTCCCCCAAAATGATGGGAAAGCAAACCTTTGCAAGCCCCATCGCTGCCTCAACGCGTATGGCCCAGTAGTACCTCCGATCCATCAAGGTTCTGACGAATATTGAAGATATCAAGGCCGATTCTTTGACGCTCGAGAAGTATTGCAATGCCTAGAAGATTTAGCTACCATCGGCCAAAGCATTCAAGCCACGAAATAGATATCCTACCTCATACTGTGCGATGACATCCCTGTCTTGCTGCAATTGTGAGAGAAACATGTAGTCCGGCTGGTTGACCTTGAGAGTACATATCCACTCAAAATCCGCGTCCATACGTATCCACTCGAAGGACTCCTGAGCCATCTTGTCTTCCTCTTCCTTTGACCAATCTTCCATCTTCCAATCGATAACCTCATCCTCGGCCTGTAGGACATCGCCGAGACAGTAGAGTAAAACATCGTCATTCTGTGCATCAATGCTAACGTCCACACCAGCTCCAGCAGCAGCCCTCTCTTTCTGTCGTCTGGATCGCTTTAATCGCTTGTATTTAGTGTTGTACGGTATATCAAGCTTTGTATAACCCTCTTTGATGTCCACAACGTGCTCATATGGGGTTCCATCCGCCTCATGAATCCGAATAGTCATTGGTCCAGTATAGACAGGCCTTGTAGGACCAACAACGACATGGCGCTCGTGATTCATCGCGTCCTGCATAAAGTTTTCAGCCGTCACCCGTGCGGCCGGGGTCTCCGACGACTGCACTTGCCGAATGCCCATCTCTACAATCATTCTCTTCTTATTGAAGCGCTGGGAGACCTCAAACCGTGGATAGCCAGAACCGTATACCCACTGCTGGAAGAAGGATTCGAGTTTGGTGTGACTATTCTTCTCACATAATCGGGTGAAATGTTGAGTGCTCATTAAGCCATTCTTCAAATCCCCTGCAATTGCTCCAAGAAAGGTTTTTCGAACTACGCGGTGCAATACCATCGAAGAGCTAACCTTCCACAGCCGCTTCTCCAATATCGTCAATACAACTGGCGCCTTAAGCTTGATGAAGTCCAAGGCGGATGGCTCAATTGGGACTTGGAATCCCTGAGCGTAGAGGGATGGTCTCCCGATATCCAGTTCACAGATCTTCTCCGCATCCTTCTTGAGGTTGAACCGGTACCAATTATTACCCATCAAGGTCTTCAAAAAACAGTTGGCCATCCAATACGCCATCCCAACAATAACCCATATATCAGACCAATCCTTTGGAACTACATGAACCCCGGCCCACTGCGCGGCAAGCGAGTATGCAAGTGTTCGAGTAACTGGCTCAATAGGATCGATTAGGCTCTCCGGGAACAAGAGGCGGTTACTGCATATTACCAAAGAGGCCGACTCGGTGGTATCACAAGTAAGGTCGTCAACGAAACAAAGGTTGAACGATTGGAAAACGTATTGGCCGAACTCCTTGAACATATAATCAAGGGCCTTGTATCCTATTAACACACCGGCCAATACTGCTGGATATCATAAGGAGGGTACATACCCTCGGAATGAACATGCATGTACTCCTGAGCTCTGCTTCCCGGCCAGGAAGACAATAGCCCATCACATCCACAATCATAATTCCCATAGCTTCCTCGGCCTCCACGTCACGGTATTCAGAAAGGTTGACACGTTCGAAGGGACCTACAGCGACTGCGATATGTTGGGGAGATACTGCCATTGTTTGCTCGAACTTCCATGTCTTCTTCCAAGGTTTGTCTCCGTCAACCTTCACAAAATCAGCAATTATACATGACCAGCAGACTAAAACTTCGTAAACAAACCTCGTCCTTTAAATTTGCGCTGCATATGACAATGATATCAAGATCAATATCGTCATCAAGCGCTTCATCAATATCTTCGTCAGGAGAGACATGATTGCCATTAACACCGTTGATCCCATTGGGCAGACCGTTGGTCCCATTAGCCATTGCACTGATATCTCCTTTCTTCTCTTTAGTCTCGGGCAAGTTCCCTTTCGAAATATCCCCAAGAGTCCTCGGTGCTGTGATCTCAAGTTCCCATGTCCACCGTTCATGAATGCCATCGAGGGTAGGGAAAATGCCACAGGCAGTTCCAGGCAGAGGCGAATGTGTTGTATAGGCGTGTGGGTATCGCATATCCCCTAGGTCACAGCCGACAAAATTGAACCCATCCCTGATGTTTTCAACTAGAAACTCAATCCTAATAGTTAGCGGCGCGAATGGGCTTAGTGAACTGTCTGTCCGGGATGTAAGTAGAGACGAAGTCAGTATCCCAGTATTAGCGTTCGCAGCAGCATCTGGAGAGTCCGTCTTGGATTGCCCCGTTGAAGGCTTTGGAGCTGATGAATGTTGCACGCCCGGAGTGAAATATTCCTTCCCGAGAGCAAACCTGTAAGCGATCGAACTACTGTCGGGCCTCCGGGGGTTCCCCGGAATTCAAAAAAAAAACTCGATAGAATTGAACTTACTACGGGCTCAATCTTAACCCTGGAAGGCAGGTTGATTACAAGTTCATGCTCAGGAGGGTCGTGTAGCACTGTATCCAACTTCTTCCGATATTGATGATGTTGATGTGCGGTAGAAGTCTCATGCATCTTGAAATTCTGGTATGGATCAGTATGTTGTGTAGCCGTTGCTCTTCCGTTAACATAGCATCTAGTAATCCCTACAAAATTGCACCAGAACATTAGCTATCTTGCGGAAGGCCGAGCCACTGCGGAAGCACTTACTGCACTGTCTGCAGTTCAATCTAAATTGCCGCAATGAAGCATCTGTTGGGTGAACCGTGATCTCAGACCACCCCTTGTATAACCGTCAGCACAAATGTTCCGCGCCGAGGGAGGGGGGGGTTTCAAAGCGCATTCCCGTACCTTCAACGTCTTGCTCGCCATGTTAACGTCCAATCCAACCTTCTGATGGCCTGTGCAGGGAACTGTCAGCTTCTCCATCGCGACGTCTTGGATTGTTGATTGGAGAAACTTATATGTTAAATCCCCGGCTATAGAAAACCGGTGGAGGTGGTGGGGGGGGCGCCTGGGTTGACTGCGAACCCAGGTTCTGTGAGTGCCCAGTGGCGCTGGGCTCTGTCGCGGCGGGCATTGTGGCGCTAGGTTTGGAAGCAATTATGGCACTGACCTTGAAGGTTATTTTTTTTGAGTTCTCGAACCGTTGGTTGTGGGGCAGAGTGTTGGTTGGGTTGGGGAGAGAAGGAAACAAGCAAGGGAAAAGGTGATGACTTTTTTTCGACTCCTCCTAAATCCTGATGCTCAGGGCTTGCATCCTATGTAGACCCTCCTCTCCGGAAAAAAATATAGAATGTCTATATTATAATTGCAGTGTAGGTTTCTGGTGCAGTAAAAAAGAATGAAGAAGAAAAACCTCCCCTCCGACCCTACTCCTGCCGCTTATCCTTCCTCCTCGTAAACGTCCCGGCAAGCTCGATCGTGAAGAGCACACCCCGACAAAAAAGAAATTCAGTATGAATCCCCCCTGCTGCTTTTCCCCGGCCTCGTAGCCCAAAATTTCCCCCACTCACTCGAACTTGCCCCCAAACTTATCGAAAGTTGGCTCCAACCAGCTTCACGGTGGAGCCTCCCTCGCGCGCGCGTTAAGCAGCCGTATCGCCCGTGATATCGAACGCTTCCTAGCCTACAGGGGTTAATACCGCCGAAGAGAACCACGAAGGGCTGGCAAAAGGTCGAGTTTGTGCTGGCGACGTTCAAACCGACGCGATAAGGCCAAAGGGGGGGAGATGGACCAGCGGAGACAGCGGCGGAGGGGAATGTAATGATGGGCGCTGTGGTGGATGCACGAGAAGGGCTCTCGAGTTGGCTCAAGTGATAATCGGGCTGTCGTCGGTCCTTCGTTGATTAGTTGTATTATAATCTTTCGCGGAGGGTGATGTTGGTGCACCGCTCAGTCAGAAAGCGTCATTTGAGAAACCCAGCGGCGGCGGTCGATACAGAAGGTGTGAAGTCGGTTAACTCTTGTATACTAGCTATATCTGGTTTAGACGCTCTTGGCAAAGATACTTGGCTCACACCTTGAGCTAACCTTGCCACAAAAGTTTCAGTATTGGAAAATTGATAACGGGAAACAAGAATCACCATAAGAGGCCCACGAAGCATGTCACCATATAAATAACCAAGTGTATACCTTATACGAGTACTGTACGTACTGTACCCGCGCTTGTAGACCTCGCCTCACCTTAGAAACACACTCGGATACATCTTCCCGCAATCACAATCGAAAAACCGCTTCTTTCAAAATTGTCACAATGATAATAATATTCAAGCTGCATAACCGATTTTCGACGAATAAGTTATGGGCTTTAAACAATTTCTACCTATTTTCTTAAGCCAGGCAACAGAAACTGCGAAATACCCGTACTAGGTACGCATGGGTGAAGGCTCCCCCAGCGACGCAAGCAGCAAGTAGGATTAGAATATACACATATGCCACATAAAAAGTACTAGTACAAGTACAAAAATACAAACCACCCCCAATGCAAAAAAGCGTTGACTCTCGCCAACCCAAGCACTACTTACCAAGAAGAAGAGGAGAGAAGAAGAAAAAGTAAACCACGAAAGAAAAGGTAAACAGATGGAAAAGATGGACGAGAACCCAAGCTGCCTACACAAAGGAAACAGAACCCGTTGAAGAAAGGAAATAACAATCCGTATATCGTTTAGGTGAAATGAAAAAGGAAAAAAGAAGACTAGGATGATACGCCAATCGCCAGAAGTACCACCACGAAACTATGTTGTGGCGCATAGAAGGAAACTTTATAATACATAGAACAACACGGCGAGGATGCACCTGGAGTCTAGTGCTTGGGTTATCGTGAAACCCTTCTGCGAGCTCTTGTATGCCTTGCAGCGGCATTGAGAATCTCATCCGGCAGTTTGAAATCCCGAGATTCAGGTTCTGGCAGAGGTTGGCCAAATGCTGATAGGTTCCGTCCCGCCCTTCTCCAACCACTCACGGCAGCTCTCCGGTCATGCGGGTTTTTGTAGAACGAGGTGAAAGGTTTTAGCTCAGATTCAGGAGCGACGGCGGGTACCTTCTTTGGTTTCGATCGTTTAGGTTTCTGCCGACGCTTTTTGACAGCGCTGGGCTGATGATCTACTTCATCGCCCGCGGTCCCTCCGCCACCGCCAGCGCTTGCCTTACCGCCTTGTTCCTCCTCGTCATCTTCATCATCAAGAGGAACTTCGTAGTCTTCGGTGGAACTCTTCCGCGTCTCCACATCCATGCCGTTTACAGGGCTTCCACTGGCCCTTCCACCTTTAGCTACCCGCCGCCTTCTCTCCTCCTCCTTACAGGCATTGTATCTTATTAACATCGCCTCAAGGTCTTTGATCATTGCGGCTCTCCTCTTTTCGAGTGCCTTCTTGTCGACATCAATGCCAGACGCCACTAATCCAGCAAGACCAAATATCTTCATCCACTCCTCAGATTTAAGATTTGTCAATTTCTTCTCATACTGGGCCTTCTGAAATACCACCCTCTCACGCTCAAGATTGCGTTGGCGCTTCTCTTCTCTAACTTTCCCTTGATGCGGTTTGAGATACCGATCAGCCGAAAGCGGATCGTAGGTGCACCTTGCGGGGAATCGGCTCTTGCTAGCTCGGGCTTCGGCCTCAAGGTCAATTGTCACAATGGGCTTAGCACGAGGTGAAACGTCAATTGCTACAACGGGTGTAGTACGGTTCGGGCATGTGAGGTTGTTGACAGATGCCTCTAGAGCACAAGGAGGACTTGTGATATTTGCATCACCAGCGCCCTCACTCGGTCGATGAACCTCGCCAACAGTACGGTTTTCCGAACCCCCAGCGATGACGTCGCCATTGAAGGTGATCGCTGGGATGTCGCCTTCAATAAGTGTAATTGGTGCGCTCCAGTCGATAGCATCTAGAAAGTAGTTTTCCAATTAGCTTATGTTCAATTAAACCATATAGCGCAAGAAGTCTCCGAACTCCCCACACCAGACGGCAAGGGAGAATGTTGGGAACCAAAGCAGAAAGAGAAGGAAAGGAAAGGAAACGTATACCTCTATCTTCTGGCTCTAGCCATTCAGCATACTCGGTAAGCTTTGAATCTTGACTTCTGAGGACCCGTTTACCCTTATCCTTTTTCCCCTTCTCGTCCTGCGAGGAAGCTTGACCCGCATGCTGTTCGGGAGCCCCAGGCCTCCGGGCTCTCTTCAGAGGAATTGGCAGATCCCCCTTTCCCCCGACAACGCTCAAATCATTTACACGTTTTCTCTTGGTGGCTTGCGATCCCGGTGGTTGAAATTTGTCGACTTGCGCCAGAGGCTCGAGGTTATTCGATTTTTTGTTGCGTCCACTAGAAGACTTCAGGGGAGTGGTACCCCCGTTACGTTTGCTGGTTCGCGTGACTGCATCGGATTGTCGCGCCATATCGTTTGCTGTTGTATCAGGCTTTGTAGAGTTTGTGGTAATGGTATTCTCAGAGGGAGTATGAGCAGCAGCAGCGGGGACGTGTTTGCTGAACCGAAGGATGATGTGGGGGACCTTTCGCTTCATTGTTAGGGGGGGATTTCATATTCTCCTATAAGTATCCAGTCAATGTGGGGATTTTTTTTTTCCTTCCTTTCAGGGCTACGCGCGAAAAGAACGGATTATATGAGGGTTAGTCCTTCTGAGAAGGAGGGCCGAAGGTAAATACAGTATTCGCAGCACTCGGTCTGGGTTGCTGCTAAACTTTCGCAGTTATGGTTTTTGCCCTTCCTCCGAGTCTTTGGAGAATCTCCGAGGGGGGCTCTTTTTCCTTTCGGGACACCCCTAAAAGTTGCAGCAACCGAAAGGCGCGGTTCATCTCCTGCGCTCTCCAGGGGGGAAAGAATTATCTAGCGAAAGAAGGAGAGGCGACAGTATAAATGCCATATTATGCCTCTACACTTGATGGCAAAAACATAGTAATACCGGTAGATGTTTTAACTTGGCTCGCTCCTGAGAGCTCATACAACCTTCTCATTTTCAGCCGACAACCCCGTCTTCCGGCCAACCACGAGAATTTTTACGAGCTTCCATGCCAAAAGAGAGAGGGGGGGGGAACCAGGCAGCAATGCTGCAGCATGCCATCAGCATGGTATCAGTACGATCGTACAATACCGTAGGACTATTCGAATATGGCACCCGCAGATCAAGAAAGCCATAACATCTATGATACATAGAAAATAACATTATCGGGGGATTAGAGAGTAAAAAAAATTATAGAAACCATCCGGTGAACCACTACAGGACCGCAAAGGGGGGTAACTTGGGTTTGAAAAAGCCAAAGTCTCAATGAAAAAGAGTGAAAAAAAAGGGCGGAAACTTTATGAAAGTGCAGGGTTATTATTTTTTCTAGTCGTCCGTGCTAAGCAAAAAATCCTTCACGAGAGGCGAACCAGCGAACTCGGGATTCAGAAGGATGCACCTTCAGCCACTAAATGTTAGCACAAAAGACATATTTCAAAGGGGAAAAACACCACATAACGCACGATAAAAAGTACGACAATCCCTCACGCCGTGCTTCGAGGAACTTTGGCCGGAATTTTGCTGGGAAATGTCAAATTCGGGTTTTCATGTTGAGCATGTTGCACCATTCCCGGAGGACTCACAGACAACACTCTTCGGCGGTAAAGTGGGTAAGGAAGCCAGAGATCTTGGAAAAGTCTCCCGCAGCATGTCCCTCAGCGTTACAAATTCCGAGTATCTATACCATTGGCCATGTTAGACATATTTTGCATATTCGCGAGGGGAGTGATTAGTCTCTATCAGTCCTTCTTCTCGTTTTTTATGATATTTTTATTTTTATTCTTATATCCATTTTTGTATTCGGCATTCTGCATTGAGCGGCCAACGCATACTGTACTGTACCTTTTGCGAACTATGAATTGAGCTCCCTACACATGATGGCAAAACAACGTGAGCCCCAAAACCGCACTTGGACCAAGTGAAGGAAACAAACCTCGAAGGTCTCTATCGAGCAGTTCCAAGCAACATAAGCCCCTGCTCCCGTTCTGCTCCCAGCAACGATAACATAGTCGACAACTTTTGCACTTCTGGCCCATAGCGAAGGACTGTTCTCACTGGGCGTGATGGTATGATCAATCAGCGTTATAGGCATCGGTTTGGGTGTTTCGTCACCATCTTTATGGAGGCGATCTCGGACGGATCGTATACGGCTCCTTCCTGAGCGCGATTTCCCTTGGTTCATGGTGGCGGGGGATGCTGCTGTTGTTGTTGGCACCAGAGCATGGTGCGATAGGGAAGTCGTCGTGGAAAGTATGTAGGGTTAAAAGGGATCGATATCGGCTGGTACAGTATAATAAAGCACGGTACGACGGACTTCGGTAGCATACGGTAGTATACAGGGGGGGTAGAGCACTCTTAAAGCTGTGCACTGCATCATCATACCTATACCATAAATTCCATAATGACAGATAATTCGCTATCCGAAATGCGAATCGGATCCTCTGGTGAGCTCTCTCCCATGCCGTAAATCTACCATAAGTTCTAAAAAAATGCTCTACCAGAGAGTATTCGAGCAGCCCAACCAATAAGTCTATTTATTCAGTGGGCTGGGTTCGGCAGGAAAGATCCGGATGGGATTCTATCCTAGTTCGCCGACAGCGGATGGAAGAGGCAGCGCGCTGCACCGAGCACGAGTGCTCCAGTACCGGTACTGTACTCGAGACAGGGCACTCACGCGCACTCACACACCACACCAGATACCCTCTTCAATACTCATAGTACTGTACTCGCACTAGCACAGTGCCCAAGCAACTCCGGCTGGGACAAAAATAACATGGGAAAGCGGAGCCAAAAACAAAGTGTGAAGGTGCATGGAAATGGCCAAATGTGGAAATGGCTGTTAGCAGTCCCGGGAAGGAGCGAAAGGGAGATGTGAAGGGGTTGCCAAACGCACCTTTGATTGGAGGAGTGCAAAGTCAAAGTCATGGTTGCCAGGCACTTGAAATCAACACCCATGAGTAATTTGTTTTCTTATATAATACACACAAAATTCTGGACTTGGCGGGGGTAACTTTGAAAAACGACCATACACGGATAATTCGAAATTTTACTATCTCCACTAATACTGCTCTGATCCAAAATCTGAAAACATAGAATCAGAGGGGAGCGGCCCCTGGGAACTTCTACCCGGTCATATCTTCCTGAAGATGTGGTTGTGGTTGAAATATTTCAAAAATTATTCTTGTGCAGGTTTTTGGTTGATTTCAAGGGTCCGGCACCATACAAACACTGCAGACGGGAAGGTTCACTAAAGCCCAGGGCCCCCTGTTCCTTGGATCATTCCTCCCCC
>QLOI01001085.1:16255-28978 GCA_003313605.1 Tuber umbilicatum
GGGGGGCCGGTGGTGGTTGGTTGGTGGATAGTCCTTTGGAGCGAGGCTTTTGTGGACTAAGGTTAGCTGTGCTTTCACTGCCCTGTGCTGCTGTGTCGGATAACTTGGTTTGAGGATAAGTTACCCGCGTCGTTGAAACGATCGCTGGTCAACGATTACCACTGAGAATAGCACGTCCAACGGGGGCAAAAGGGGGGTCGATGCTCGAGTTCTCGAGTTGGGAGTTTTGAAACCGAACCTTAAGATAGAACCGGAAAGGAAAAAAAAAGAAAAAATAGAAGGACTAAATCTCGTCGTCGTCGATGATGATACCGCAATCAAGAATAAGGCCGGTAACAGTAAAATTCAATGGTTTGTGAAATCGATGTTCTCTCATCACCATCATCATCACCATCTCCATCACAGGGTATTTCTCGTTGAGGCTGAGAAGAGGGAAAAATAAAATAAAAACGCAGCTGAACGAGGAGAAGGGGAAGGAGAGCGAACGGGGGGGAAAGGAAGGGAAAGGAAGGGTCGATTATTTGCATGGATTGGTTCAAAACGCATGTATGTAAGCGAAGCAACCGACGCCTTCCATCCATTCATTCCAGAAAATAGATTGACCTTGCCCGCCCAACCCAACCCAACCAACACACGGTTGCTACACAAAGAAGGTGATGGACGGGGCGTTCTTTTCTTCTTCTTGGTTTCCGAGTGACATTATGAATGCCCTGGGATTACTCGAGTAGACTGCGGGTAATTCTCTTCATTATGATATGGGTGCGAGATATCATAAAAAACCCTCCTAAACTCCGTTACCCGGAACTTTTCTTTTCTTTTCTTTTCTTCTTTTCTTTTTCAATTCTTCACATCATTATTATCACATCGTGTGATAATAATATTATCATCGTGGAAAAAAATTCACCCTGCTGTAGAGTTACATTATAGTACCTCGCTCTCTCCCTCCCGTCTGTGGTTACCGGTATCATACTATAACCCGCACTCTCCTCGATTCATAGATTTGAGTCCTCGATCCTCGATAGCTGGCTGGATAAGGAAGAAGCAAATAGGGCGGATAGTTGCGGACGGGACGAGCGACTGCGAGATGGCAGAAGGTGGTACGGTAGATATTGTGTCATACCCGGATAGTATCGTGCCAAATTGTCACTGCGAGGTCTACTGTAGCTTATATCCCGTTTTCCCTTCTTTCCTCCCCATTTTACCGTGCTGCACTGTACGTGGGTGGGTACCCTGTAAATTGGCATGTACCCGACGGGATCGAGAAACCCGCGCTAGAGCCAAATCTATGGGAGGGGAAATACTGGATTTCATGAACTACTAAATTTACTTGTATAATGCTCAAGTACGGTTCGTAGTTGGTACCGGCAGCCCGTGTCAATAGGATTCAATTGGGGATGAAGTAGAAAGGAAGGAGAAAAAAAAACAAAAAAGCCATCGACAATTTACTGTTTCAACCTCATTGCTGTTCGTCCCTGCTACGGCATGATCAGGAAAAAGAAGGAAAAAGCGTTCTAGATCACTTGCTCGGGTGCACCAGACAGACAGCTCAGATATGCTTTGTCTATCTGTCTGTTGTGTAACATTCACGATACCGATGGGAAAAAATGTTAAAAAGGAATTCATACACACCCAGCTTACAGTATCACACCTCTTCTTCTCGTGTTTTTATTCATCAATAACATTATCACAATGGTATACGGTATAGCACGGTGCTCCCGGTCGACCCGTCTGTCTCACCCTCCTCCGATTTGTGGTTGCCGATAATGGGCACCCAAGAGGACGCACAATATTTAAGGATGGTTTTTTTTCCCCTCCTTCCTCCCCGCTTTGGTTAACTGCTCAACGCCTTACATCTCAAACATCCAGATAGAGGGGATCCGGAAGGAGGGGAAAAAAGGAAAGAAGAGAATGGGAAAGTGGGAAAGGGAAGACGTTCGGAAAGGGGCACTAAGGGCACGGGGGAATACGGTAGCTGATGAAACGGATGGATGGATCAAGGCGATGGTAGAGGAGAAATGCGAACCTGATAGTAATTTAGCTAAAAATTGATTATCATAATATCATACCAAAACAGGAACCGAAGGGAAATGGGCACAGAGAACGACCCTTCTCATTTTGAGTGGGACGAGCGAGCACCACAAACTTATAATATGGACCAAGAAGGTTAAGGCATAGGAAAGAAAAAACCCGCCGAGAAAATGAATCCCACACTATCAGAGGCACAGAGGGAAACAAGTGGATAGAACACAAAAAATGGATATGCATGTAGAGGAGCGTATAAGAGGGTGATCATAAAAAAACGAACATAATTGTAGCCACGATTCGAGAAAATTGGGAACAAAGAATACACTGGCAACGCCTCGCGCCGATCCCACCGAGTGTCCTTCTGTTTGCTTACATCTAAGCATGGGATGATGATCCATGATTCGGTGTCGATGCTGCTCTTCGCACGGGCTCGAAGTAAGGATGAGCCATAGCCTCCTTCGCAGTCAGGCGTTCCTGAGCACAGAGGCCTATTAGTATCATCGAGCACCTGCAGAATATGGTTCGGAGCATACCTGATGATCATATCTTAACAATTTGTCCAAAAAGTCGAGCGCGTCATTGCTAACGAAACGCTGGTTATCGGCATTAACGAATTGGTGCCAGCTCTTCTTAGGGAATCGTCCTAGAATATCGTCGTACTGGGTATCGAGCTCAATGTCGTATTTGTCGAGGTAGTCGAATAATTCCTCTGTGCCTAGGACCTTTGCAATCTTGACAAGTTGGTCTGAGTTGGAGTTTCCGTGGAAGAAAGGTTCCTTGCGGAAGATCATCGACGCAAACATAGCGCCCAGAGACCAGAGGTCGAGGGAATAGTCGTATTCCTGGTAATCAACAAGCAATTCCGGGCCTTTGAAATATCTCGATGCAACACGGACATTGTATTCGGTCCCAGCGTGGTAGAATTCGGCGAGACCCCAATCAATCAACCTCAGCTATCGGCGCAGCCATCAGCTAACCGTACAATTCGGGCGTTTTTGGGATTTATGAAACTAACCTTTCGCTTCTCGTGGTCGATCATGACGTTGTGGGGCTTGACATCTCTATGCATGATACCCTTGCTATGACAAAAGTCGAGTGCCTAGAGGATTCCAAAGGTTAGCTGCCAAATGTCTCCGATCCATGTTGACGCTCTGAAGGACGCTAACCTTGAGCAGCTCGTAGATATAGTAGCGCACATCGTAATCTTGGAACTTCGGGTAGAGGCTGCGAAAGTCGGTGTTGTTTATGTACTCGAATATTAACGAGGGTGTCTTACTCTGAAGTGGTAGCGCATCGAGGTTAGAGCAAATCATACGTAATACCGATTAAACCCGGGCCAAAGCAACAAACCTGAGGATCCCTAACAACATCTAACAGAGCGACGATGTTCGGACCTCCAGAGAGGTTCTGCAGGATCTTGATCTCGCGCTTAATCTTCTTCTTCTTGACCGGCTTCAGAACCTTGATAACAGTTTTCTGGTAATTTGTGATATTTATTCCCTCGAATACTTCCGAGTATTTACCTCGACCTAGGATAAGGAATCAAACAAGAGAATATGTCAGCAAGAGCCGGGTTCAGAAAGTGGCAAGTCCTGAAGAATAAAGAAACCAACCGATTTTGCGCACGACCTCGTAGTTCTCAAGAACACCCCACTGAATGTTGACCGAGTCATAGTCCCAGTATGTTCTTGGCATATGCTGGTTGACCTACACCGTGTTCAAAAACTTTAGATTAGCCACATGTTCCCAGTTTTCTTTATCGTCCGTAGCAAAAATATCGCGTCCGGGACTTTTGCTCCGTCGTAGTCTCGCTCGCGACATCGAAGTTCCGGTAGGGGATCAGAAAAGTTAGAAAACAACCAGGGGTATCACATCTGCATAAACGCGAGCCATTGTCTTGACTCTACGACCAAAGGCCCGAAGGAGGGATATTGGAAGATAAGTTTGGTGGCTGTTCCGGGTACCGAGAAAAAGAGTAGCGAAGAGGCGGGGAAATTGACGCCGCGATGGGAGATTGTTGGTGTAGCAGTAGCGAGGGAAAACGAAGGAGAGAGAGGTGGATTTAAGCACGGTAGATGATAACGCAGAGCGAAACAGGGTTGCAGATGGTCAGTCACCCTTTGGGTGAATGACAAGGCTCCTGCGGGTGGTTGTGGGTGTGGAAGCCGCAGTGTTACGGTAAAGCTAGGCCGCACTCTGTTTGATAGAAGGAGGGGACAGAGGGGCGTGCAGCAACGCCAGTAGTTAAGGAAGGGAGTGGGGGGACGTTGCGAGATGGGAGGAGGAGGAGGAGGTGGTGGTGGTGGTGGTGGTGGTGGTGGTTGGAGGAGGGATCTCTAAAGGGAAAGCCAGTACTCGTACAAGCCCTTGCAAGAAGGGTAAGACAACGACGACAACCTAAACCCAAGCCTACAGTAAGTTACAAGGTGTGGGGCGTCTGGCAGTTTATGTATTCCTATTTTCCGGAAACCACCAATAATATTATTATAATTTTCGCATACCGATATTCTGTGTAAGCAATGTTCAGACAAATTTCTTGACGACCCATAGAATATTAAGTCCCGCGACAAACATACGGTAGGAGTAGAAGTTCCACCAAGGGCAGCAGGAGCACATAAGGTGAAAAGGAGGGGTGCATATAATAACATGAAGGAAGGAACTAAAATTGAGTTGGCTTTCACAGGTTCGTTCGGTTTGGAATTTCTCTTCAAAACACCGCGCAGCAAATTTTCGTCTTCTCCTCCTCACCGGTAGAGTGTCGTCGGAGCGGTCTTGACAGTTTTCAGTATCATTCTGCCGTCCGAATATCGCGCTCTTCTTCCATCAAGAAGGGAACATGATCACGACATATCGCAGAGCACACTGCATTGGCTCTGCTGTGCCGGCTCTGCCACTGGAGCCCGCGGTCAAATCAATACACATCTAACCGTTGTGAAGAGCTGCCGTGATAACGGCATCTGGTATGGTAGGTGAATAAGAAAGGAATTTAATCGTCTCAACTCCAATGGATTAATAATATTATGTGGTTCCGTATGGAATGAAGGGGGAGTGCTGGAGACACTGTGGTCAAAAGAGTTGCAGCGATAACTTAAAATCGCACCCCCGCGCTGCAATCGGAAAGCTGGTCAAGAAAGTCGTGGGGTCAGTGATGGACACAGAAGCTCGAGTATGACGATACCGGCGTCCTCGTTATTTCCCAAACTTTTCGCAATTGTACAGTACTGTGCTCTTCTACAGGAAATACGGTACACATGGTAATATTACCAGTATGATATTACGGCTCTCATTGTGTTTGGCTAGCTATCATAGCAATATTTTGCGGGGATTTCCAGCTGATGCTCAAAGGCTGGCCCAGGGTGATGACCTCTTGGCACCGCCTGTTGGAGTCGACATGTTAAGAAAAGAGAGGCGGCCTCTTCCTGTAGTCTCCCGTAGCCTATGATACAATCTGCACGGCCCACGTAGTTGAGGCTCTTTTACTGGAGTAACGAGTTACCATACCCGTTAAAATTCGAATTATTCTACCATGTGCTACCCGTACGCAGCCCAAAATTCCCTTCTCTGGAGAGGGGGCAAAAAACATCAAAAACACAGCCCCTTCCCCTCCCTCCGAGATGGAAGAAAGGAGGGGGAATTTCTTGACATTACTAAGAGAGGAAAATCCCAACGATACCGGTAGCACGGGATCTATTGTTCGAGTTTTTACTGTTTTTACTGTATCATACTTGTAAATTTATTGGTGTCGCTAGTCCACCAGCACAGCTTCCAACTCAACCCACCCAAAGACCCAATAAAGCCGCACATTCTCTCTCTCGTCTCGGCACCAGCATTTCGAATCGTCCTACCTAATCCACACAAGTTATACTCCTACGACCGGTTTTCTACCACTTAGATGTTCTACGACCTCAACGTTCCCTGGGCCCCCACTTCCCCGGACCTTCCGCGAACCGTGGCTTTCCTGAACGAGCGTAAGGCTCCTCATTCTTTCAAGTTAGAATATCAAAGAGGACTGACTATCGACAAATAGTAGGCTACAATGTGATTGCTTTATCCCACACCCACTCGGGAAAATTCCCACAAAGCCAGGTATGTAACCACCACCACCGCTTCCACCGCATGCGGGCTTTTCGTTTGTTCGTTTACCCATCGGGGGGATCCCTCTAATGCGCCCATTTCCCCCCAGCTCAATCCAATCCCGGAGAATCCGTTTCCCAAGCACCCGAACCTCCAAATACTCCGCCGAATAACGGTTATCCTTGATGACCCCTCTCAAAACCACCGGCTCGCCGCCCTAACCTCTGCCTATGACATTGTCGCCCTACGCCCCACGAACGAGAAGCTCCTACTACAGGCTTGCAAAGAACTGGATTGCGACCTTATTTCTGTCGACCTCTCACAACGTATGGGCTACCACTTCAAGCATAAGACGGTTGGACTGGCAATTCAGCGGGGGATATCTCTCGAAATAAACTACTCTGCCAGTATCAATGATATCACGGCGCGAAGAAATCTGATAGGAAATGCAGCAGCATTAGTACGAGCAACAAGAGGGCGAGGAATCGTTATCAGCAGTGAAGCGAGGAAAGCTCTGGGCGTTAGAGGTCCATTCGACGTGATTAATCTCGCAACACTATGGGGGCTAAGTCAGGAGAAAGGCAGAGAGGCAGTGGATGGGCTTCCTCGTCTAGTGGTGGTATGGTTTTCCCCGGATCTTGTGTTTTTAGTATTACGGATCGGACTGAGTTGACATTACTGGCTAGGCACAAGCGAAATTGAAGAGGACTTCTTTCCGAGGTGTTATAGACGTCGTCGTCAATGAACCACCCCAAGGGAATAAGCGAAAGGCAGAAGATGAAGCCGGTCCATCGAATCAACCGAAGCCAGAAGCAAGCCCAGAAGGCAACAAAAAGATAGAGGCTTCACCAAAGTTATCGAAGAAGGCCCGAAAAGCCTTGGCCCGTGCATCGAAATCGTAAGCTATTCGTTCATCCAACAGGACCGCACTCCCATCACTGTACTATAATAGATAGCCGAAAAATTGGAGTTTGGTGTATATTTGAATAGAACCTTTGATAGATATCTCAAGGTTCAAGTTTCCGTCCTTTCCAACCTACCTGGATATATGCCTCGTCCTAGACCCATCAAACTCTCCACCCTCAGACAAGCTTTTGAGCCTCAATGCGCCCCCACCCCGTCACCCACTCCTTCCAAATACGGTCGCCGGTCATCCCGCGGGGTTGTGCCTTGGTTAGGCACATTACATATTACTCAATTGGTGAGTGGATGAGGCTCCAAAGTGCCTCGGAGTGGTAGCTTAAGGTACTTGTAATACCTGTAAAGGGATCCCTGGAGCCAGGAGGGAGTTTTGTTTTTCTTTATTCTTTTGACGGCGTTCACCATTCGAAGTTGTTATTAGAAACTAGAGCGGGACCCGGAATAGTTACATAGATTGATCTGAACCAAAGCGTCCAGCATATTATTGCATTTACACTCTTGTTCTGTTGATCCTATAGGGGACCTGCTGATGGCAGGAGGTGTAGCCTAACGCAGACGAAGCCTAGCGTACTCGTAGACAAAGGCCGGAGACTGGTGGTGATTGAGCAAAAGCCTTAGTAGGCCCGCCAATTTTGGCGATAGAGGCAACACCGCCTACCGGTATTAGCTTTGTTGACACAAAGTAATGTTAGAGTGTGGATCAAAGAGAGGAGCCCAGAACAGCCTAAAGAGGCACCTAAGGCACCACTTTCGGACCCCATCGTAAAATATCACTCCGTACATACGGTACCGGTAGGGTGCCGGCATGTATAAAAGCTGCTCGAGAATACTGTGTATGCATGCGTACTCACGCAGTACAGCCTTTACCAGAGCATGGCGATGACGATGACGATGGTGAGTTGGCTAAATGCGGGAGCGGCAAGAAGGGGATGCTGTAAGGTTAGTTAGGTACTCGGGTACCGCACTCGAGTAGCGGAGGGGGGGGGGTGGCCGAAAGAGTGATTGTGAGTGGATAGGGGATCCTCCTCTTCCTTTTTTACGCTTCTCCAATAAGGGTAGGTATTGGACCTGGGTGGTTGCATGCGCTCATCTGATGGGGTGAGAGGCGTTTTGGATTTCATCTTTTTGATTGGAGAAGTGGGGGGGGGATTGTGGTTCGGGAAGGTGGAAGGGAGGTGGTGTTGGTGCTTGGGGAGTTTAACCATCGGGATATGGATGTCGGACGGTTCTTCTATGATGGGTGTCCGTCCCGGCTTGATGTCTTGTAGTGGGGGAGTGGCCTTGGTTCTAGAAGGGGACTCGTTGCGGACTGGGTTCGTGTCGTATTTTTCTCGACATGTTGGTAGGTAGGGGGTGTGGAAGCATTTGTCCATTTCGACCGGGGGCGATTGCAGAGATGCTGAGATTAGACTACCCTCGCACTGTGCAGTATGATACAAGTACTGGTATCATACGGGCTCGTTTTCCTATGACCGAGACAGTACTTCGCAGCCACAGTATGTCACTCGAACTCCGTGAAGTTCCACTTCAAGACACTGAATACAGTGCGCAAGAATAGCTTGCTGAATGTAAAAATACGGACGGGATACCGTCTAAGTTATGGACAACCAATGCCTTCATTATTCGCAATTCGTACGACGATTTCATACAAGGACCCATAAACACAGTATATCGTGGGTAAATGACTGCGCGGATCCGTCGTTGAGACGTCCATATAAGCTTTGGATCGGCCCAGCCCTACCGCTAGCTGAGAGAGTCCCTGCGCTCAGGGCATTTCCGGCTTAGGACCCGCTACTGGAGGATCTTGGCAAATAGAGGGGTATCAAGGGCCCCGCCTTATCGAGTCGCATGTATGAGACCGTCAACTGGAGGAGAAAAGCAACGTATTGTACGTACACCAGACTTTTTCTTGGAGGATCTGGGACTCGTAATAATGGCTGCCGCGTAGTCGTTGTGTTTGTTATTTCTTTCGTTTCTCGTGCTCCCTCCCTCCATCTCCTCACCCTCCTCGTCCTCCCCTCCCCTCCTGTCTCGAAGTGTTCTTACCTCTCCTCCGCTACCCCCTCCCCTGCCTCTCTACCTTCCCGTGAATTCCTCCTACTGTACGCTTTGTGGCTTTTGTAGTTGTAGGAAGGCTTCCCGCATAGGAACTAATTGCCCCCCNNNCTTTTCTCCAAGGGTGCCCACTTTGGGGACTACCCATTACTGTAGTGCAGTTTTACCCGGAAAAAAACGGAATGGGGCCTCGAGCGGAGTCGAAGGCTACCCAAGCAACCGCAACTGAGGAGGAGGATTGGTCTGCTGCTTTTGTCCATGCCGGGGCCGGTTATCATTCCATCCCTAATGAGCCTGCTCATCGTGAGGCTTGTGCCTCGTTAGTAACCTGCTCCTTCTCCCTTTTTTCTTTCTCTTCTTTCACTGGTGAGGAGGGCTGCTACATGACATGACGTTTTTCTAACATTTTGTTTTATTTTTCTCACAGGGCTTGCCGGGCTGCAATTGCGTTTCTCAAGAATGGCGGGTCCGCTACGGATGGTGTTGAAATGGCTTTGAAAAGCCTAGAAGATAATGAGATTACCAATTCTGGATATGGGAGCAATTTATCTTTAGATGGGACAGTTGAGTGTGACGCCTCCATTATGGAAGATAGTGGGCGTTCTGGTGCTGTGGGAGCCGTTTGGGGTAACCGATACCCCGATCCGTTTGCAGATCTCATTGGCTATTTTCTTCGGTGAGCTGATCAGTTCATAGCATTTAAAAACCCTTCGGCGCTCGCCCGTCTCGTCCTGGACAACACTCGGAAACCATTATCACTTAAGAGGGTTCCTCCTATCCTCCTGGTCGGCCATGGCGCTCTTGCCTATGCTAAAGAACATTTTTTCCCCGAGATTGATAACAAAGCACTCATTACTAGGCATGCACACGCTCGTTGGAACAGGTGGAGAAAAGAGCTTGATACAGCAGAGCAGGAGGAGCGAGCAACCAATAAACGCCCAAGAGCGTGCCGACGTCCCACCTCTACAGCGAAGCCAGCCGTGGAAAAAGCCGCGGTGAAGGCACCAATACAACCAGGCAGTGAGGATCTGGTTACAGACACTGTCGGTTGTATTTGTGTTGACCGTTGGGGAAATGTTGCTGCGGGGAGTAGCTCTGGGGGTATTGGGATGAAGCATCGTGGCAGGATTGGGCCAGCAGCATTGATTGGCGTTGGAACCTGGATTACTCGTGAGGGTCAGTCGGTTGTTGCAGCCACATGCTCTGGTAAGTCCTTTACTCGACCCTTTGGATTTTCGTAGATAAATGTTCCTAACGGTGATTGATGTAGGTACTGGTGAACAAATGGCTCATACACTTATTGCGTCCAGAGCTGTTAACCGGATAATCGCTACGGAAGATGAAATCGAGGGTCTGAAGAATTGTATTGAGGAAGACTTTATGGGTTGGTTGGCTCAATGATTGGTTGAACATGTGAAGTATTGTTGCTAATGGCTGACAGGTTCGAGAATTGTCAAAGAGTCACCCATGTCTTCTGCAGTAGGTATCATGGCTGTCAAGATTGACAAAGACTCTTCAAAAGATAGGATCAAATTTCTCTACGGGCACACCACCGACAGCATGGTATTTCACCTTCCGTAGTTTCTCTTCGTGGTTTAATGCCAACGCAAGTTGATTTTTTCGATTTCTAACATGGCTATCTATAGGTAATGGCTCATATGACCCCATCTATGAAGGACCCCGAGACTATAATGTCCCGTAATAGGAATAACCCTGAAACATGTATTGGAGGGAAATCTATTCAAGCTTCTAAGCTTGCGGTGGAGTGAGCCCCCAATGAAATTGATGACTGGCAAACACCCACTACCGAACAAAGGTGAGAAAAGACATGACGGAATCCGTAGTACCCAAAAGACCCGTCGTACTAATTATACAATTATATGGGCAAAGCCTGACTATGTCGATAGACACTGTTTGACCCTGTAGTAATATTACTAGAAATCGCTCTTATTCCCTCGGTTTCACATTCCTTTTCCTTGCTTCCTGGTGGAGGTGTAAAAGTTTTTACTTTGCATTTCATGGGTGGGTATGGTTGTTGGTTCAGCACGAGGAAGGGAGGATGATTTTCCCTCCTACGAAGCTGGAGTTCCTGGAGTACTGGTGGCGGATGCCTCGTTTGAGAAGGAGGTGGCCTTCGATTGCTTGAGTTTTTTTGTCTTTTTCTTTTTTGTCAATACCACAGCAGGTTTTCCACCGAAATTTCCAAGGGCGGAGATGTCGAGTTTGGTGTTGCAGGTGGTGCAGATGGCGCCTTCGGGCGGGGTGCAAAAGACTGTATAAAGACCGGCCAAGCGGCGGCGATCATGGGCGTTAGCGCTTAGAAGCATGCATAAGATAGAACAAATAAATATCGCTACAGGCGAGATGTCCGAGGAGACGAGTTGTGAGAGGGCAGTTTTTCCGAGGCTTCCGGTTCCTACATTTGAATTTTGCTCGCGAATTTCGGCCAACGCAAGGAATCGTCCCGCAAAGGCGCGATGCATCCAATGGAGCAAGACCATTCTGCTGAGCCTCCCGGCCCCGAGGATATATAAGAGCCGAAGCGTCCTCCGCATTCACATTTCACAGAGGAACAGGGATGGCTTACTTGACAAGCATATCGAGCACACGAATCCAATATCCACCACATTCTTATGACAAAAGCATGCGGCACGGAAGTCCACATTAATCTGCGTTGGTGGGACTAGATGCCGACGAGTAGCGGTGTCTGGGATGAAGCACATCTATCCAATCAAAACATTAGCCACCAAGTTCGTTGCGAGGTGGGTGTGTGTAGGTAGGCAGTGGCGAACCATCAAGTACTGCAAAAGACTCTCGGGATGTTCCAACTGCATGTATATACCTCTAGTAGTATCCGAGGCCTGCTGCAGAAACACGGTCTCGCCAGCGACCTTACATATATCAATAGGTATTTTCTACTCCCGTCAGCCATCCATCCATTCATCCATCCACCCATCCATCCATCCATCCACACCGTCCAAACCAACGGACCGCAAACAAACAAACAGACCTTCCTTTGCGCCGCGAATATCGAATTCATAACAGGAACATACTGCTCCGCCAAGTCCCCAGAAACGCTAACCACCAAGATTCTAGCATTCATGCTAGTAACCTCCCCTACAGCTCCCGCTCCCGCCCCCGCTCCCGTCGCTCCCGTCCCCACCTTCCCACCGTCACCACCCTTCCCACCATCATCGACCCTGACCAAGCGATTAACGTACCCCAACGCGAGCCCCAACGCACCGGCCATCATAGTCTCCTTCGCATCAACCAACTCGCCCGCCGTCGTCTGGCGCATGAGTTCCGCGAACGAGGCCTGCACCTGATCCTCCATCAGGCGGAACTGGCGGTACTTGTTTGCATCGCGGAACGGATCATCGCTGCCGCCGCCGCCGGCAGCGGTGGTGGTGGCGGTAGCGGTCGGGTAGAGGAAGCGAGCGGACTTGGTGTGCGAAGCGATGACGGCCACGCGGTTCGCGTGCGAGAAGGCCATGTGCGCGTTTAGGAAGATAAGGATGGAAGCTAGAGCGCGATCCAGCGGGAGCGTTGATGAGAGGGTGGACCAGGCGTAGGGGTTTGTGTCCAGGATTAGGACCAGCAGGGAGGGCTTTTCTGCTCACCCGGTTAGAACGGTTTTGGGGGCGGGGG
>QLOI01001088.1:7880-22677 GCA_003313605.1 Tuber umbilicatum
AAAAAAAAAAGTATCCGGAAATCTTGGCGCGGTACAGGCTTTGGAATCGCCGGGTGCGGTGATATCGATAAGGTGTGAGCTCTATGCACCATCCGCCAACGAGATGCCAGAACAGGAAGAACAACTTGAGGAAAGCTTTCCTCCTATGACAAGCGATTCTTCGTGAAATTTTCCCTGAAATTGTGGCTTTCAGTGACAAACATAATTGCCGCTGTCGCGGCGGGAAAAGTGCGGTGTGCCAAACGCTCGATTTATCACCGATTCCCATCATCATTCCCTTACATTAAATCTTCCAGGCATTCGGCCCCTTCGGAGTTTTTTACTTTTATGATAGTAGCCTGCTTAAGTATCATAGTTTGTAGCTGCTTCTTCGCTCTTCATTATCCACGAGCGTGTGACTTGGATTCCTTGAGGTGCTGACTCAGCAGTTTCACCAAGACTCTTCCTGAGGTGCTCGGTACTGTACAAACACTACTACTCAGTAGTAGTATGCCGAGGTGGGACTAAGGAAACGAGATTAAGGAACTAGTGCAAGTATTTTGTAGCGTATTATATCTTGTCTCATTAAAGTACTACCGTAATTCATTGACTTAGAAAGTAACCAACCCGCTAACACCTTACCATTTTTCCTGCAAGTAGTCTTTTGATGGCGAAATTTCACCTAAGATATTCGCTAGGGGGTGTTAGAAAGGGTTAAGTAAACGAAGATGTCCTGTGCGCCCAGTGACAAAAAGTAAAGGAAAAGGTTCTAGATAAGCTTCTACTCACATGGGATCAAAGCACTCCGGGTTCTATATGTCCAGACGGAATGTCTACCTTTGTAAAAACGGCCAAGTGACGACTGGCTTTGGCCTTCTCAGCCCTGGTGGTTCTTCCACTTGTGGTACTCCGCCCCCTTCTCGAGTAATAACATTATGGCACTGAGGGGAGGCGTTGGAATGGCCATTGGGTATTAGGGCAGGGTCCGGTATAGGAATTTCGCCGACCGGGATGGCGCTCAAGACCTCCGAGTCTTTGGTAGCAGTAGCTATCGGCGGAGGGTTTAGAGTAACAATTCCGAGAGCTTTCTGCGCGGGGTTGCAAAACTAAGAATGAATTTGTGAGCTATGTCTAAGGAGGACGAGGAAGTGTCGGTGGACTTTGACGAAGGGTGAAATTGAGAATGAGGATACCCAACGACGGAACCGAGGAGATCGGAAGAGAGGCGTCATTGCGACTAGCAAAGTCAGGGCAGCGATAACAAGCCCAACGAGTGCGACTGGACTTTTGACATCGCTGTCACTCCCTCCTTGCTTTTCCTTGTGGTCACGTTTGTTGAATTGCGATAACGGTGGTTTGATCGAAAAATGCGAAATGGATGGCATAATGATGGCTCAAGATGATACCACGCAGAAGGGCGTACCGACACCGTACCGCGTATATGGAATGTGGTATGCTACAGAGAGAGGTGTTGACAAATTTTGGGATGGTCCGCCCGGGTATGATAGTAACTCTGGGAGTTTTGTAGGATCGGAATAATAATGGTAAACTTGTCTTATATACTCGAGCGGAAGGAGAACAAAAATTGCTCAACCTACTCGCTCGAACGGGTGGGAACGAAGGTGCACCTGCTCGCCCGCTGAAGATTTGGGTGTGGTGATAGGTTTCAAGATTAGGATGGGTCTGATCGGTTGATATGCGCGTCTGCAGCAGAAATTATGCGGCTTTTCTGCACGGTACCCTAGGATAGCCTGCCCAAACCTCCGGTTAGCTGTCGACATTTGCGCGAGTCGCCTGGATTGGCCCAGCAGATGAGGGGGGAAGGGTTACGCATGCGGCAAGTTCGACATACGGTAACCGTTGCGCAGGCTAGAGTCCAGCCATCCTTGGTAACCTAGGGTTACTAACACGAACAAGTTTGGCTGAGCCAAGGGTGGGGTTCGACTGACTTCTTTCCATTTCCTACTTTTAGGAACTTTTTCACTTTACCTTCCCCGCACTTTCCACACTTCTCGCCTTCTTACCTCTCCCACACTTTGACACTTGTGACCTTTTCCAACCCTTTCCCCACCACCCTCCTCCACTTCGGGTTTATCCTGCTAAACTAGCCACACCTAGGTCACCGCCAGTACCCCTTCCGGGTAGAATGATAGAGGAATTTCGCAATGCAAAGCTAGCCCAATACTCGAGTAGAGGGATATCGCGAGAATCTTTCAGGTTGCCACCACGTAAGCGATAGCTAGCGAAAGCGGAAGATAAAAATTCTGCCAACTCTTTTTAAGGGGGGCAAACAAGCACCCAGACTACTTGAGATGACAACCACATGTTCTGGGATACTGGTAAACTACACTAGATATAGGCTTTTATCCCGACTTGTCGTATTATCTGTGAAATCCCACTTTTTCCAGTTCAGTTACTGTCACAGTAAAAAAGAGTGTCACAATCCCAAATTGTTGGTTGCGAAGTCCCCATAGTAGCGGCTCAACCCACAAGCGAAGATATTGAGAGAACCGGGTACGAACTCGACTTTAATTCGCGTTCACTTAACTATCAAGGAGGAAAAAACTAGCAGCAGAAAAGCTATGTTCTAGCTTCCAATGCACCGTTAGGGGTTCTTTGCTCTCGCTCCTGAAAACTGAATGGGAAGGGGGTGGAAGAAAATGGGTGGAATAAAATAGGTAGAGAAAGGAAGGGGCAAACTGATCTAGGAGCAAATGTGGGTGGGAGCAGTAGAGGCAACAACAAAAGTATCGGTATTCGAGGTAGCGGATAACTGAAGGGCGCATTAATACCGGATACATAAACTTACCTGCCCATCCGACCAGACCAACCGAGCCACGACTACTCATACTCGAGTAGGGAGTGATGGCCAGCTCTAGTTAGACATAACTAATACAGAGAAACAGTGGGATCGGAACCGAACAGAATTTTGCTATGGCTAATGATACTACTGCCGTATCGATGGTTCTGGACAACGTAAAGTGACTTGGCACAAGCCTTGGCGGAAGGAGTAGTCAGCACATCCCAGGATCAGATGGGATAAAAAACTAGCCCCCCGGAATCCTGTGCCCCCAGTCTACCAAAACTAATGATGACTGCCCTTTTCTGGACATCAGAAAATCTCTGTGTTAGCGCAATTGTTCAGCTGGGCAGGCCAACCGTCCGGAATTCCCTTGGCCATTCCCTCGAGAAATGTAGCCTTGTATTACCTTTTTCTTATCCATTCTTCGCCGAGACATTGAGTCGGTTAAACTTGAATGGTGCCGGGAATCTATTCAGATTTGCACTCTTTTCTTGCTCCTGCCCCCGACAAGTTGCAACATTGCATCGGAGATTCAGATGCCGACAATCGGCAAAGGACCGCTGATACCTTCTACTGCGGGATGTCTACTTATGACACGCATGTAATGTGAATGTTTATCACGGCGAGTTATGCTGTGGATACGAAATTAGGACCCAGGATGTTTTAATTCCTCCCATGGGAAACAACTCTTCCCTACTATTCCGAGGAATTGTGACTTCCCATGGCGGAAGAAGTTGCTGCTGGCGTAGCCGCAAAGATGTGGTATAAGGGCAATTCCATTTTCCTCTAGCTCCCACCATAATTACATTACATGTACATTATAGGTTTTCTGATACTTTTTTTCTCCACCCCCAAGACAATTATCTACTCGGGTAATTTTTAGCCTTCCAACGTCACTTGTCTGCTCTCCATTAACTGCATAATTTGGGACCAGTAATTACTGGAGTTGCTGACTCAGCAGTTTCACTAATATTTCTGCGGAGGTGCTGTATGGTCGCACCTCGCTATCCTGGACGACCAAAATTCGAAGAAGTTGTCCAGCACCGTGAGTTATCACGGAAAACTGGTCAGGGCTTGCCGGAGGTTTTCTGAATTTGCAGCATTTCTTTCAGGACAGCGAGGGATCCGTACTATTGAGGTCTGGGAAAGTGAGGTTTGACTGTACATAGGTATGACGTACTGTCCTAAGTTGAGATTAAGGAAATGAGATAAAGGAACGGGCCCAAGTATTTTGTAGCATATCATATCTTCTCATTGAAGCAGCGCTGTAACGCCGTGACATAGAAATCAACCAACACACTAACACCTAACCCTTCTCTTGCAAGTAGTCCTAGATGACAAAATCTCACCCAACCTATTCTAAAGGAACTGTTAGAAATATTGAAGTAGACAAAGATATCATGTGAGTGAAGTAACGGGGGAAAAGGAAAGGGTTTTAGATGGGCTTCTACTTACATGGGATCAAAGTACTCCGACTCTCGAACCAGAGAAAATGTTTACCGTTGCAAAAATGGCCAAGTGACTACCGGCTTAGGTCTTCTCGGCCCCAGTGATTCCTCCACCTGTGAGGCTATACCATCTTCTCGGTTGGTGACGCTCTGGCAGTACGGGGAGTGTTAGAACGGGTGCTAACAAGTGGGTATTGGAATAGCCATTGTATACCAAGACAGGGGCGGGTGTAGGAACCTCAGCAAGTGGGATAGCGCCCAAGTCCTCCTTGGCAGTAGTAGTCGTTGGCGGCGGGTTCGAGGGAGTAACAATTCTGGGAGCTTTCTGTTCCGGATTGTAAAACTAGGAATGCATATGTGGAATACGGCCGAGAAAGACAAGGAGGGGTGGGTATACTTTGGCGAAGAACGGATTCGAGAAGGAGGACATACAATGGCGGAATCGCGGTGATCGGAGGAGAGGCACCATCGCGGCAAATAAAGTCAGGGCCGCAATAATAAGTCCGATTATCACGACTGGACTTTTGACGTCACTATCGTCCCCTCCTTGGTTTTCCATGTGGTCGCGCTCGTTGAATTGCAATAGCAGAGTTTTTGTTGGAAAACTCGAAATGGTCGGCATGATGATGGCTTAAGATAATACCACACTGAGGGATGTACCGGTACCGTATCCCTTGGGTGGAATGTAAAGTATTGTGTAGTAGAAAGAGGTGTTAACAAGTTTTGGGATAGACTGCCTGGGTATGGTAGGGGCTGTGGGCGTTTTATAGAATCGGACTAATAACGGTAAACTTGTCTTATATACTTGAGCGGGGGAAGGGCCGAAACCACCGGCCTTGAGCGATCTCAACATTGGTTATGGCTATCTGGACACGATACTGTAAAAATTTGAATAGGAGAAACATGTACAGTATCGGGACAAGCGAGGGAAAACACCGCAAACTCAGCCCTCAGCTAAGACAAAACAAAAGGAATATCCACAGCATCTTACTAGGAGAGGCAAGTAGAACGTCCTAGGGCATGTTTCTTCTATTTGAGTTTCTACGGTAGGATAACTGACTTGGCGCCAAGAGGAAATTATTATCCGGTATAGCCGACGCAATTGATTTTTTACCTTGGGATTTCACCGTTGGATGGAGCCGCCACCATATGGTACGGCTAGCAGCAACGGTTTCTAGATGGAAGATACGTTTTTTTATTGATGCTAGAATAGTGTGGGGTTCAGCCTGATGCTAGATACAATTGGTTAGTGGGATGCATGTACAGTATGCACCTAGTTGGCATGGGGCCTTGTCAGGGTGTCTTGTAGAAGCCTTCTGGCAGGTCAAATCGCGCCTATAAGATTCCGCGAAATAAGATTCTCTCCGGTGTGCGAAAAAGCCCAGCCCGGTTTGGCTGAGTACGGAACCACCGCTGCCCGAAGGCAAGGTTATACATGCGGCAATCCCGACGAACGAATGAACCCAAGTTCGGCAGACTTTTTTCTCCTATTTCATTCCCCAGCCTTACTTCAGAAATCTTTTTCCCTCCACTTCGGGCCCTTTATGCTAAACCGAAGAGTTTGCCTACGCCATGGCCCAGTCACACCCAGGTCACCACCAGTATCGCGCCCCCGGTAACCATGATAGGGGATTTCGCAAACGAAGAATTCAGGATCTTTCACCATGTTACCCTAGTAGCGAGTCCTAGCTTAGGGCTCTATCTAAGCCACAGCCGGCAATAGAGAAAATAAAAATATAAAAATAAAAATTCTATTGTCTATGCGGGGAGATACTTTACCGACCTTTTTTTTGTGGAGGTGATGTGCCAAGAACACTTACCATGATAATCATCCCGTGTGTGCTCTTCCATACTGTCGAAATTCTGAGGCTCTGACCAATCTTCGGCCCCCACGCGATCGCAACTTGTTTTACAAATACAACAGCCGAAACATGACGGGTAGCTAAACCTCTTTAGAACCTTCTCTACTCCCAAAAGAGTAAAGACTTTGAGAGATCCAGCATGAACCTAGACCGGGATCCCCCCCTCCGTTTACCCAGCCCACTCTCGCAAATGGGCGGGGAGGGCACCAGCTACAACTTGAGTAAAAACCTTCCCACTTGATAGCATCTAGGCGCCGGATAGATAGAGCGCCCACGATGAAAAAAGTGCCCCCCATGTCCCTCACCCGCTTCGTAAAAATGCCCCCGTAACACCCCTTAATTATTGTAATCTAACTCCAAAACCATAAGCCCTAATTTGTAAATTCAACAACATAATATAATTATTGTATCCATGTATCACACTATGATATATAAAATAGTACAAATTACACAAGACATGATAAAAAGGGTTGAAGGATACAATAAAATCGAAATTCAACACTAGGCATGAATATCTGAGTATGATATATTAGAACAAATTAGTTATGCCAGTGTATCATACTTATGGACCAGAAGAGGAACTGGACTGCCAACAAATAAGCTTGACAGTAATGTTGAAAAAACAGTGAAATGAGAAAGTAATAAAAATTATCCAACAAATACTAGTATGGTTGTGGAAAGGATAGTGATGAGGTTACAAGATGGATACCTGGATACAATAATTATATTTTGTTATTGAATTTTCAAATTAGGGCTTATGATTTTAGGAGTTAGGTTACAACAATTCAGAGGTGTTACGGTTGCCGTCGCGCTCAAAATTGTCACATCCCCCCCCCGGAAAAGTGGTATAGTATTTAGACTTCCGGAACCATAACATGCTGCGGAAGTCTCCATGAAAGGATTAGTCAGCACATCCTAGAATGACGGGTCGCTGGCAACTATTAGGGAAGCCCTCTCTAACTTGACCGCCGCCACTAGAATGCCATCTAAAGCAAAATAGCAGAAAAGAAGGAGAGAGACCAGCCGCCGGACACCCCCCAGTACAGGGAAAGGCTTGATAATTGCCCTTTCTAGACATAACATATCGGTAAGTCTCTGTGGTAGCACAATTAGTCAGCTACAAATGATCAGCCGTCCCCCGGAATATCCTCGGCAATTCCAACCAGATAGGCGATTTGGTATTATCTTTTCTCGGTTTTTCTACAAGACGTGGAGTTGCTTAAGGCTGAATGATGCCGGGCCTCGGAAATCAGCCCTTTTGTAAGGCAGAAATCATCCAATTGGTTTAATAATGAACACATCCTCGAAAGGGAAATAAGGCGATGCGGAACAAACTCCTAGAACTATCCATAACTCTCTCATTCCTATCATATCAATATTTGTTTCTTGATTGAGTATTGGATGGGAAACATGGCTTTGGAAGATGGCAGCCGGTGCTCCTGGGTTGGCGGGGTAACCGGATATGATCCCTTTTTCTGCTCGATTATCGTAATATTGACTGTGGACAATATTAACCGCGGATCATGGCGAATCTTCGGCGATGACAACCACGCCTCCACCAACTCACTATCATGAAAACCAAAAACAAGTTAAAAATAAATACATAGTTAAAAATAAATACATAGTAGGAACCAATTTTTCAAAGCCAAACAGATACATTGAGATAAAAACCAATATAAGAGAATGGAGGCCCAATGTGTACAGAGAAGTAAGAAAAGACCGGAACCATCCATCCGACCTATTCCATCAGTCAAGCTTGTTCCATATTTCCACTCTCGGAGGCGATGGGGGAGATGCCGCTGCCCTCGCCGCTTGAGATCGTTGGCACCGATAGATCCCTAGGTGACAATGAGGGCACAGTGGGAGAATTTGGGGTGGTGGGTGGGTGGCAAAGAACGCGAGCTGTAGCGAGCTTGGAGACGAGAATGCGAGTTGTAGCGAGCGTCGAGGTTCTCACCTGCCGGGAGGTGATGGTTCTATAAGTGCTAGTGGCTCGGAGGTCTGTGAGCAATGAGCTATGACTTCCGAGCAACCAGGCGAATGTTCCTCCAAGACCACGACACAGTTCTCCTAGGCTTTGCCCAATTGGCCATAGGTTGTTCCAACCTGACATTTAATATTTTGTATACCATCCATCAGCCTTAACAATCTGGTTGATCTAGAAGAATTTCTTTAGGTCTGAATGTTTGGGAGGTGCGGGATGTGTTACCATCCATCGCTAAACAGCGGTTAATTTTGTCCACTGACAATACATTGCAGTTAAGCTCCTGGGGTTGCTCATCGGCATGGCAAGGGATGATGATCAACCAAGTAGCTTAACACCCACTCACTCGCATCTTATTGGAAACCTAAGATCGGCATTGTTCGCCAGAATCTAGTAAATGCCCCTCTGCTACTGCGTGATTGTAATTGGTCAAGCATCCCTTTTTGTAAATTGGATCCTATCGTTTGTAGGGAGCAGCTAGATCCGTAAAGCTCTTACACAGTTCCTCCTACCTCAAGGGCTGTACCTGTTTACAAGAGAATTTTAGATAACTATGTCCAGATTCCTCCAGGGGTATTGTAAACCCCATTTATCACAATTTGTTTTGCTGAAAAGTAAAGAAAGGTGGTTAGTCGTGGTTCCAAGGGCCCGTAATATTTGGGGGCGTATGAGTATTTTGGGAACAATGCTGCACTCGGCCATTTATTAATTATTCGGACGCTCTCGTGGACCTAAGCGTCCGGATACTTTATAAATCACCGAGCGCAGTTATTTCATATTGTGCTTAAGGCAGTTACAGCAGAATATTATCATACTAGTCCACGCCCGGGTTTCCAAGGACCCATCACAACACAATGCACCGCCCCTACCAAACCCAGCCAAACGAGGCAAACTCTAAATTCTAATCCCAACTCTTAATACACTCTCTACCGGCAAAACTAATCCTACTCTTCTCGTACGGTAAGGCGCTTTGTGCTCTCGTTGGCTATATAATCATGAGAGTGGGGATCACACGAGTGATTGATAGTGAGGAACTTGAAGTTGTTTTTTGATGGCTTCCTTGATTATGGATCTGCCGGGGTTGGTACGCCATAGCCGCAGCGGTTCTTATTGGCCCGTAGAAAGGGAAGGGGGGGGATGGTTGGGGTGGTTTGCGAGGAAATAATTGGAGATCTGCGGCATTCGCAAAGCTTGGGTTGGCTTCGGTTCCGCATGTAGCCATAGTACTATATACCCCAATATATGAGAATATTGGGGACCACTTTTCGTTAAAATTTTGAAAGCGTCTGTTTTTGTTGTTCATGATAGTCAGGTGAAACTGCACTATCCAAATATGGGTTGTTCATGCGGTGTTGCCCTAGGAGAAACCAGAAGCATGACTGGATCACCTGGCTCTTCTATGCGGACAACTAGACATTGCTCTCTTTCTTTGCTTGCTGGGAATGGACCCCCCACTTACTAAAAATGCGGCAGCTCTGAAAGGGCGGGGAAACGCGAGCAGAGCAGAGTGAGTGGTTTATACTGTATTATACTGTACGTGAAGTACTTGAATGAGTGGTAATACTACAAATAGCCAATACATCACGAGAGCAAATGAGGGGACTGGAGGTCTCAAGTGAATCCCCGCTGGTATTATAATATGTACCCAAATAATTTATTGGATAGGATACGCTGCACGCAGGAAGGGGGGGGGGGTTGTGCATGGTCACCTAGTTGTATCGGTTGTTATTGTGGAATGGTTCCTTTATCTTTCTCTAAACTCCCCTCTCTCCAATTCTCCAATACCTAAGCGGAAGAGATCATCTTCTCCACCTTCTGATAAAATAGTCAATATACCTCTTTCAACCCCGACTCATATCTCTCCTTTTCTTTTCCCTTGTAGTCGTCTCAATAGAGTTTACTCCTTGAGCTTTTCTTCTCCTGTTCCAAACTACAGTCTCCACTACCTCTGTCCCCAATCTCAATCGACACCCTACAAACGCTCTATCCCTGCCGGCCTCGCCTCGGTTCTTAGCATCTCATTGCGCTCACCTAGTACCACAAATACATTGGGGTGAAAACCAGTGACTCCAAGGATCTATCCGGATTTGCACTCTGTTCTTGCTCCCGCCCATGCCTTTCCTACCTTCTAATAATGGGAATGCAAAACAACACTTCCTGAAAAATCTCAAGAAGCTCGCTCTAGTTATTCATGTCGACCGCTATATGCTTATAATTCGAACCCTAAAATAAGGCGAGTGAGATTCCATGATTTATGGTTTTTTAACTTTACCATCAAATAAATTGCTCTCATTCTCCTTTTTTTCCCTTTCCTTTTCTTTTAAAAGAAAACTCTGGCGCTCTGTAGTCGATTTTATAGGAAACTCAAGATCCTCTTCATTATCTATTTCTATCAATTTTAGGCAGTTCAAACAGGAAAACAAAAAGGGAAATAGAGTTACCACACTGAGACGCAACAAGCAGTTTTGGTCCCCTGTGTTGTAATCCAATAAATTCTCTATACCCTACCAATGGTTGCTTTAGCAGTTATGGCTTGGAGCTTAAAGCTCTGTATTTTGTCATCTTGCACGGATAATTTGATTTTTTCTCTTGCAACCCCTTCAAGGATAATACACAGAAGCACTCATGAAACATGAGACATTTTAGCAACATAGATAAACTAGAGCAATTAGTACAGGTATAGCATGCGCTCTGTTCCGCCCACCAAGGCGATGCCAAAACAGCCAAAGTTTTCCGGAAATTGTGGCGTTCCATGCATGGCAAACAGAGCTGCGGTAGAGAAGTGGTACACGGAATATTGTATTTTCTTCACTTGTCTTTTTTCTGTAATTCCTTTCCATTTGTATGTTTCGGACTCTCTAGACGCTTTATTTATTCTTATGATAATTGCATTCGCTTAAAGCACCCCATCATCATTTTTCGTTTCTGTTGCCCACAAAAGTGGCGACTATGATTAGTGAAGGTGATAGCTCAGTTCGTAACTAGATGGCGACAACGAATTTCCAGGGAGAGAAGTACCGTAGAGATGGTTGCAATTCTTTATAAAATACACAAGAATTTTTTCTTCCGGAATTAAGTATTTCTACCGAACAACAACACAGATGAAAAAGTGGAATTTTTGGTGAGAATGAGAAACCTTTCACGGATGACTCGGCTTCCGTCGATCGGGATTTCGGCGCTTGAACCGTCTTGATGCATAAACGTTGCCGGCTCACCTGGCAAGGCTAACCGAGCTAAAACTACGGTAAGAACCCAAACGATCGGACCATGTGCGAGGGCACTAGAGCTGCCTCTCCTAATAGGGTCTGACGTTCGTTTCTCTCTTATTCGCCCCGCAAGTAGGTCTGTTAGTGTGTCTTCCATACACGGAGCGTTTGGTCGGCCGGGGGAATTCTCACGCCCATCCCCTGGATAGGAGTGGTGTTAGTAATTTGGTACCTATTTTTTCCATCGGAAAATTTGTAAACTCCGAGTCGACACTCTATGCAAATTATGTCCGCGCACGCAGCGCTCCGAGAAAGCAGAATTTTCAAATTAGATTTCGTACTTTCAGGATATGGGGGATGGTGCCAAACGGTTCTACTGCATCACCTCCTCTTACCCAGTTCTTCGTCGGAACATGGGGTCTTTTAAAGTTGGAATTCTACCGGGCATCTAATATCAACACCTATCAAACAGAAATCATCCAACCTAATTAATAGTAAACACATTCTAGAAAAAACAGCACAACTATGTAAACTCCCTGTAGAACTATCAAAATTTACCCCCCTTTATTCCTATCAGCTTCGCTTCTTGGCTGAGTATTTGACGAGAAACATGGCTTTAGTAGAGAGCAGCCAGTACTCCTGCCGGGAAGTTCACGAGGTAGCTAAGTACCTGTACCGTATCCAATGCAATTACAAGACAGCAAAGTGCGTGGTGATAACTCATCAATATGGCCCGGTATGGTAGCAGCAATGCAACTCAACACACACTCTCCTGCATTGTATTGGAGACCTAAAGCCGACCTTGTTTACTTTGAGTACCAACAAATGCTTCTCCTTGTAATCGATCAAGAGTATATACAATACGGTATTTTATTACGCTTTTCGAAATAAGACACCTGATGATTTAATTATCCATCTAATAGGATACCTTTCTGTCCTAGCGGAAACCACTATAGAATCATAATGTCACTAGCGTGTGAGGCGGAGTTGAAGTAGGCCCGAGAGGACCGGAAGAAATAAAAAAGAGAAATTTTAATCAATAGATATCTCTGACTTGGTTGAAAATACAAAAAAACTTCCAGCTGTGTTTCCAATGCTCCGGCGAATTTACCAGGCCCGGAAGGGGGAGTGCCAGGGTCCGCAGACGGAGTGACGCTGGACGGTGTCTCGCCCACTCCGCGCATTGCAGCGATATTCCAGCATGGCACCCTTGGCCCGGGCAGTGGGCCGGCAGATGATGGGCGCCTGAACGAGGTAGAGCACCGCGGTGAGAAATACACTGCGATAAACCAACACTTCACCAGAGCAAACGGCGAGGCTTAAAGTCTCGAATGAAGCCTTCCTGATCATATATTATGTTCTTAAATATAAAAATATAAAAACCAACGGCATGAAAAAACTAATCAGGTTTGCCACCCACCCTTGCTTCTTCCCTCCCCCGCCATGCCCCCAACAACGAAACATATATACCGCCAACCTAGGGGAAATTGCAAAAGAGTGATTTCGCGAGATGTCTATGCTAGATGTCCATACTAACCAGGGGTGGACATAATCGAACCACAGCCGCAAGACCAGCTACAAACAGAACCAGTGGCTCCCACACTCCCGGAATCACAGGAGGCCTGCTCTAGTCATTCATATCGGCCCTTATATCGGATGGCTACTACTCGAACCACAATAAGAGGCGAGTGATAGCCCATGATTCCCGGCTTCTGGCCTCTGTTCATATAAACCACTCTTATTCACCTGTTTTTCTTTCTCTTCCAAGGAGGGCTCCCGCGGTCTGTAACCCATTTAATAGTAGGCCCAAGGTTTTCTTTCATTACCTATCTCCAACGTTTTTGAGTCACTCAAAACTATCCTAGCACTAAAGAATAGAGTGACTAGACGGAACAACGAGCTGCTATGATCCCCCTGCGTCGCCGCCCAATAGGTTCTCTGTTTCTACAGAAGCGACGGCTTAAATCCATTCGTTTGTCATTAAACTTTTACTGTTGAATTTCCTCTTGTAGTTCCTACCGGTCCCCGGTAGTGTTCGTGAAAACCCGAGACATTTTAGCAGATATATTTAAACGACAGCAAGTACGGTGGCGAGTGCGCGCTCTCCGTCCCATCTGCCAATAAAATGCTAGATTAGATAGAACAGCCCCAGGAGAACTTCTCTGTGAGCAAGGACCCTCCAGAATTTTCCGGGAGATTGTGGTTCTCTATGGTAGACAGAGCTGCTACTCGTCGCAGCTGCAACCGTGTAGGATACGAATTATTACATTTTCCCCTGTTCCCCACCATAATTACTTTTCATTTATAGGTTTTCTAATACTCATTTTATTCTCATGATAGTTTTCTACTCGGACAGCTTGTAGCCCCATCGTCACTTTTCTGCTGTCCATTGTCTACAAAAGTTGCGCCGTACAGTAATGCATGGATGTGCCGACTCGGCGGTTTCGCCAAGACTTTGTAGAGGTGCCGCGTGAGCACGGTCTTGGCAAGAAAATTCGTTGTTCCCCCCCCTCTTTGCACCAAAAATGGCCGATTACCAAGGGTCACAACCCATCTGAAAGCAATATCCCACTAACGAAACTAATAATGTATGCAATTGCCCAGACTTTCTGGATAGAAATTATGAGAATTTTCTCACTCCACAGGGATGCCTGAGGGAATAGAGTCCGGGTTAGGTGTGGTCGCAATGCACTTTTCATGTAAAATTAGAAGTACTATACTTTCTGATCACTATCATTACTTCTGGTGTTGCGCCATGGACACCTACTAACACAGCTTGAGGGTGATGACATGTAGATGGCTCTAAAGGATCCTGAAATCTCTCCATTCTCCGCGCAGTGCCAAATTGAACACACTCATTTTTGGTGTAAAATGGGGGGGGGATGAATTTTGGGGACAGGTCTGCATTGTCCTCAGATTATTGAGGGGATGGGATAAAAGAACCGGCGCAAAAATCTTGTAGCCCGACATATCTCATTAAAGCAGTATTGGAACACCATGACATAGAAAGCAACCAGCCCACTAACGCCTACCAACCCTTTTGTCGCAAGCAGCCCAAGATGGCGCGACCTCACCCGGGCTGTTCGATACGACACGTTAGAAAGGTTGATGTAAAGGAAGATGTCATATGTGTGCAGTAACAAGGGTAAAGCAAAGGGCTTTGGAAAAGCTTCTACTTACATGGGATCAAAGTACTCCAGGTACTGTAACTAGACAAAATGTCTACCTTTATGAAAACTACCAAGTGACTACCGGCTCAGGCCTTCTCGGCTCCAGTGATTCCTCTGCCCGTGGCACTCTGCCATCTTCTTGGGTGGTGACATCATCGCAGTTTGAGGTGTTAGAATGGCTTCTAACAAAGTGGATATTGGAACAGTCGTGGTATATCGAGACAGGGGTGGTTATAGGAATCTCAGTGACCGGGACGGCTGGCAAGTCTTCCTTGGAAGTAGTGATCATTGGCGCAGGGTTTGGGGGAGTAAAAACTCCTGGAGCTTTCGGGGCGGGATTGTAAA
>QLOI01001090.1:0-18213 GCA_003313605.1 Tuber umbilicatum
TGCTCACGGTCGCCGAGGGGGTGATTCGCGGGTTCGTAGAGGGGCTCGGGTGGCCGGCTGGTCGGTTCGCGTTTGTGGGGAAAGGCGGGATGAGGAAGGCTGAGGGTGAGGAGTGGTCTGTGCTTGATACGGGTAGGCAGTATTGTGAGGTTCTAAGGATGGGGTGGGGGGGTTGAGGATGGATGGATGGATGGATGGATGGATGAATGAATGACTGAATGAATGAGGTTGGGCGTGCGAAGGTGTTATTATAATACTGTAACTAGCTAGAATGCCATAACGAAGGAGAATTGTACGATACCGCTATAGCGAAATGGAGTACTAGTACAAACATCTGTGCCAATTGTGCCAACAGAAGGCGCAAAAAAGGGGAGGAAAAAAAATGAAAGGCAGGAAAATAGCGGCCATGAACGGCCAAATAAAGTAAAGGAACGAGAAACTACCCTATCCGACTGGTCAACCGAACCATCCCAACCCAGCCCAAAGAAAATTTAGAAATAAAAATTTAGAAAACTAAAACCAAGCACTAATTTCGTGTCAATCGTCGTCGTGTTATAAACCCCTCGGGGAGGATCGTCTCTAGTCCACACATTCTACTCAAGCAGTAACGCTCCCAATCGAAATCCCCCTCCCAGCGGCACCACGTAATCCTCCTCCACTAGCTCTACTTAAACCTCTAACAACCGCCTTGCCCCTCTCTGACCCACTACCCGTGATCCGGCTCAATAGCCCACCCTCGGACTTGCCAACTTCCCGGCCCATGGCGTATCCGGCTGAAAAGGTGATTGCGCTGAGGAGGACGATAGCGCCAGCCGAGATCGCTAGTGTAGCATAGGAGACGCCAATGGCAGACGTGAAGTCACTGCTCTCCGGGTTTTCCTGCGGACGGGAGGATCTAGAACGGGATTTTGATTTTGATTTCTTGTCGGAGCGTCGAGTATTCTTCCTTGCTTTTTCGGTGTCCTTGGAGGGGGATTGATTTGCTGGTGATGGGGAGGAGGATGTAGAGTCAGCCGTGGAAACCATAGAACCGCGTCTACTCCTTCCGTCGACTGAACCGCTGGCTTCGCTCGGGAGATTACCCTCTCTGACCACGCGAATGCCTTCTATTCTTCCACTCTGTTGAGATGCGGCCAGCGCCTGACCAGGAGCCTGCGATTGCGGAGGGGACTTATTCAGACCTCTTGCCGCAGCCGCGCAGCTCAAGAGTGTAGACAACGAGGCCCGTAACGCCTCATCGTGATCTGTTGCATGGTTTGGGGCGAACATATTAAACCCGCCAGGTCCATGACGGCGAGAAGCAGGTATCATCTGACTCCTACCTTGAAATGGGCGTTGCTGTGAGGACGCCGAAAACACTGTCCTCGGGGCAGACGCATCATCTGAAGCACTCGCTTCATCATCACTGTCATCTTCATCATCATCCGGAGATGAGTACCCGTCCGAGCTCATGGGCATCTCGTTGATCATGGATCCCATATCTTCGCCTTCCTCCTCTTCTTCTTCCTCTGCCTCGCCGTTTTCTGACGGGCCATCCTCGGATTCTTGAGCGATGCCGGCTTGTGGGTGGGGGGTTTTGAATGTTGATCTACGCCTTCGGCGGGTGGCGGAGACTTGAAGTCCGGCGGTTATGATGTGTTCATCCGATGAGGATGTGTACGCGCTATCACTCGGGTGAGAGGCTACCTCGATCCACGAATCGGCTTCTAGAAAGTGTTAGCGCACGTGTTTACTATTTATTATATATCTCTCTTCCCATCCCGACACCCCTTTTCCAAGCATTTTAAATACTATAATCACATGTTTTGCACCAGCCTGAAACTCTCCAACAGTAATTTCAAAGATTCAAAGAAATTCAAAGAAAATGATGACAAACCTCCAGTATGGATGCCACTTGCCGTGGGTGCCGTCTGACTCCTGGCAAAATTCACGGGCTGGGAACTGATCGATCCAGATGCCTGCGGGAAAGGTGATGGATGCATCTCGTTCCCGTTTGTCTAATTGGACGTGAGGTGCAATAACGTTGCCGAGCCGATGAGCCCCTTTTCTTCACTTATTCAGTCCGAAACCTCGTGAATCCGATTGATTGAAACAGGTGGCACCGATTATACCGCCGCTCCCAACGAGTGGTATCGGTACTGGCAGTGTTGGTAGATAGGTAGGTAGAGAGTTAGATAGAGAGGTATGCAAGCGTAAAGTATTGTAGAGAGAAGATTCTATTACTCCGTAAGCTACGAGTACGAGTACAGCGCACTGACAAGGGCAGTGTACGGCGGAATAGAGGAAGAGGAGGAGAAAAGGAAAGGGGAGCGTGTGAGAGAGGGGGGAAAGGTAGGTTCAGGTAGAGTAGAAAGAACACAGCTGGCCTAGCTGGCACACCATAAAATAGGCATACTAGGCAAGAGAGGACGCAAGAGCGCCGGAACAGGAGATATGGTGCAGGCGGGGTGTGGTATTATGATACAAAAGGTCACGTAGGGCGAATAACTGGCTAGATGAGCGAGGGGGGAAGGAAGCTTGCCGTAACGGCGCACCCCAACAAAAAATACCTAATGCCCGTCGACTTCAGAAGGTGTCGTCACGGGATTACACTATGGTATGACTAGCTTGATTGGTGGAAAGTGCTGATGGGGAAGCTCAAAAGGATGAGCTTTGGTATCGGCTTTAAAATTGGACTGTTTTGGAGGGGGGATCTGGGGGGTCGAGCAGTGTGGGGAGGAGGAGCGAACAGTGTAGAGAAGCGGGAGGGAGCGGGAAGGAGGGAAGGAGGGGAAGGGGGCAGGAGGGGGAGGAGAGGAAGGAGGAAAATAGGAAAAGGGGTCAAAGGGAAGGGGAGGAAGGAGAGGAATCAAGGAAGGTTATGAATCTAACGGGATGGGAGGTCCGAAGCTCTGAAGAGCTATTACGGTAACCTCCTTCATCCCATCCTCCAAGTGCGATCGGGTAAAGCAAACATAGAACGGGCAGAACGCAGTACCATGTGGTCTAGAAACCTACCTTACCGGCATGGTATCGTGACAGGGAAATAGAAAACAGCTTATTAACTTACCCACCTGAGCAAGGTTAACAACCGCACACTATCTCAGATTCAATGTTATCATACCGCAACCTACGTGACGTCCTAGCCAGCCAATCACCCACCCGCCCGACTCAACCCCATCACAGTGTTCACGATCACTTCTACCGGGGAGTCCTGCCTTTGGATGACTGACTGACTGCACGATGTAACATGATACGAGTAGTCTGCCCCATGACGCTCAAGATCGGAATCGACCTTACTTCAGAAGACCTGTGCCCCAATACCGCGCCAAGACACAAGCGTTGCACCATGCCCTAGTGTACCGAGTGCCGTATTCTTTAGTGCTGGGAATATTTCATCATTGATGCGAGGGCTATCATACTGACCGCATTTGTCGCACCTGAGCTTTCTGATTCAGCCTATAGGGAACGAGAACAAAAGTGCTCTTGAATCCGGCGCTGCGCTCTGCCCGTGCTCGAGTACAGTACTCGAGCACTACGATAGGATCAGGCCCAGCGACCAGTTATTAGGACCCTGAATCAGGATCGAGATGAGTGCCCGGATGAAGGGGGACGTGGTGCGACAAGCGAGACCTTTTGAAGCGGGAGCTGATGGTGGAGAGATTACCCTTCCGGGTACATCCATGTACGGTAAGAGTACTACTTGCATACCAGTGGGTCGAACTTATGGTACAAGTGCTACAGTACATACGGAAAATAGCGGAACCGCAGCCCATACTCGAGTAGAGGGAGTTTGTCGGCCCCGCTGCAAAGGATCAAGATCACAATCAAGAGGATCTTAGTGAAGAGTATTTTAGCTTATATAAGCAAGGTTGAGTCCACACCTTGATTTCTGCGCAAGTTTCGCAGCTTTTTGGCGCGGTCCATGGCATTCGGTTGGCCTGAGACCTCTACCAAAGGCGCCGCAGAAAATATACACTCGAAAAACTATTCCTGATCCCGGAATATTCCAGGGAGCTAAGAAGTGGCAGATACGGGCGAAGGGATTGAAAGATGCCAGATTTTGACTTCCCCACCGTAGACCTTCCGGATTTCCACGACTGACTCATCCGTATTTCTTGAATAGTAGATAGTCTAACTGTGGGAGAGCAAAGCCCCAACAGTAATCTCTCTCGAAATCCCCCGCGAGAGAGAACACCAGAGGTCGTAAGACGAACAGACACAGCACTATACCATTGCTAAACCGTACGGTATGCCAGCGGCTTGCCCATTTCATACTCGAGCAGTGCACATAACCAGCGGCCAGCTATCATTACTATTATAATACCCATTATTCATCCAAATCCGCAAGCAAAGTAATAACCTCCGCGGACAACCAAATGCCCTACCTCACACCCTTCACACCTGTAATATCATAGAAGTGCACACGAAAACCCACACACATGTAGACCTCATACCAGCGCCACCGCACTCCCTGCCGTGCCCGCCGGCGGTGGTTAATCCAGTCTTTAATTCCCTCGGGCCAGAATGCCGTCCCCAGTAACTTGATTGCGGAGTACAGTGCCGCAACTGCTTGAATCTCTAAGTGCGATAACCGGGAAATTGAGTTATGGTAACTCGTAACTCCCGGGGCTTTCGAATAAGTGGAATATGTGGCCATTCGGCCATCACCCCCTCCCTGTAACAGCAGTCTAGTTGAGAAAGGGACGAAAGTTGTTGAGGGGATTGTGGGTGAAGGACCGTGCGTTTGGGCTTGGGGCTTGTCGGTACTGTTAGTAGGCGGGGCGTGGTTGTGTGTTAGTTAGTCATCATACTACAACTACCTAGGTGGAGTTTTTTTCGGTTGCGGAGGCGGTATAAGTGCCTCTATCTGGCGGGATTCGAACTCCCCCCACTGGCGTTCGAGTACGTTGGAATAAAGTGCCTGTAGGGGCTGAAGTGAGACATCCAATTCGGTTAGGTGAAGTCCAAGATAGGCCCGGTTTGGCCGTAAGGGGTTAAGGGAAAGAGTTACGCTGCGAACCTCGCCGGATAATGCGTTACTGGGTTCACTTGGATATGCTTTTGTGACGGGTACTTGAGCACCCTGTACGAGTACTAGTACCTGGTCCAGCATTTGGTTCTTGCTATTGGGTTGGATTGCTGCTTGGATGGTGCTGAGACTGATAATGGGTTCGTAGCGTAGGCCAGCGGAATTGGATATAATATTACATTACGATATTATGAGCGTTGAATTTCCGGCAGCCGTGCAATACCGGTATGTATGCTAGCAAAGGGTTCTTCGGTGGTGTGGGGCTCAGAGCGCAAATCTACCACAGAAGGCTGGTTTGCTAAACCCCAGAATTGACTACTCGCCCGCTTGATACCCGCCCGATTCCTACACAGCATTCAGTTACTAAATACACCCCCCTTGCGTCGAACCCATCTCTAGATAAATACAGTTCCCAAACTCCGGGCTAAAACAATTTATTGGCCTGCTTATCCTTCTTTTTCTGTAATTGCTCCTTGGAGAGCGCATTCTTCGCCTTCCCAGGCGCCTGCCAGAACAAACTCGGCGATTCCCCTTCATCTAGCGTATGCGCAAGATATCCCCTGTGCTCCGGATCTCGGTAGTACTCAATGTCCCTACGCGCTGTCGGGTTGGCAAGTCGTACGTTCGGTGGATAGCGCTCGGGATGCACGACGGCTCTGATGCCATTCTTGTTGAAGAAGCGGGTCACAATCTTACCGCCAGCATCTTCGACGGCCTTTATGGCTTCGCGGGAAGCACGGGAGACGGTGATTTCTATGGGGGTTTTGAAGACTTGTTTGCCCTGTTGAGGTATTAGCATGGGCACCGGGGGTTGAGCATATGGAGGAGTATATATGGCATACCCGTGCTAGCAGCTTTACACCATCCTTGATACCATGTAGGCACCTAGTGTCCATGAGTTCCTTGAAGGTGATGGGCTTGGCAGGGTCTATTCGGCCTTGGTCAATCCAGCTTTGTAATCTGTCGAGATTCAGTGGAGACATGTCCAGGGCGAAGCTATCATCGATCTACCAATCAGTTTAACACCACCCCATAGATAGATTGAAATGGGGCATACAGATTAACTTCACCCTTCTCAGGGTGTGTAATGTGTAATGGTGTTTGGCCCCCTTGGAATCCAGCGGGGACTTTTCCATGCTGCTTCTGACCCTTATGACCCCTCCCTGAGGTTTTCCCCTTCCCCGACGAAGGACCACGACCCCTGCGAATCCGCTTCTTGAAGGAAGCCTTCACATCCCGTAAGTCTCCAAGGATAGAGGCAAACCGATATTGTTGTAATTGAACCCTGGAATGTATTCGAATAGGCGGGCAATAGTTTTGTCGGAGAGCTAATCCAACGGCCCGCGAGAAGGTTGGTAGGAGGGGCATGGTTTATGTTGTGTTCCTTCCTTCCTTCAAGATCTGTATCGGGACACCGATGAGGATGGGTTGAAACGTTTTGAGAGTGCTTGTGCGACGGCAGGGAACAAAGCATTGTCTTGGCGTATTTGGTCCTTCTTTCTTTTTCTTTTTTTTCTTCACCTTGACACTGCTGGAGGATTCAGCCCCACCTCCGGCCTGCTCGTTTCCCCTACTAACTTCTTGAGATTTCGACACTTCTCGGAAACTTTATTCTTTTGCAATCAGGCCGGCCCGTCATCCACCCCCTCAACAACCCACTCCCCTATTTCTTCCTTCTCGCAAGCAACCTCTACCCTACGAATTCGTCTTGTCTTTTTGAGAAGACATCGCACCTACACCTACCTTCATCATGCCCGAGACTGAACCTTCAGGTGTTGTTATTCCCGATGAGCAGCGTCCGCTCGATCAGATTCCTGTCTCCCCTCCTAACGGCGAGGTTGAGGAGGGGGCCGGAGAGGGCGATCTTGGACTTCCTGGCAATAAGGAGCAACTTACCGTCTTTCACTCTCCTGACAACTTTAATGTCAAACATCCCCTCATGAATAAGTGGACTCTTTGGTATACCAAGCCTCCAAGCAATAAGGTTAGTGTCATACTGTATCTTGCTTGTGTGAAATTTTAGCGGACTGCATGCTTCGTGGTTCGCTTGAGTCTCTGGCTTGGGCTTGTGGCTAACTTTGTTTATCTTAGGGGGAAAACAATTGGAATGATTTGCTCAAGGAGGTTGTCACTTTCGATTCTGTCGAAGAGTTCTGGGGGATTTACGTATGTTTCTCTTGCTCCACCTGGCGGTTGCAGCGCTGACGGATGGCCTTTTTTTACAGAATAACATAGCCAAAACATCTGAACTCAGTTTGAAATCCGATTACCACCTCTTCAAGACCGGCGTTCGCCCTGAATGGGAGGACACCCAGAACAAGAGTGGTGGCAAATGGGCATATCAATTCAGGGATAAGCGTATTGTTCCGATCGATGATCTCTGGCTTAACGTCATGCTTGCTGCCATCGGCGAGACTTTAGAGTCCGATAAGGACAAGGAAATCATGGGTGCCGTTGTTAATGTTCGTAAGGCGTTCTTTAGAATCGGCCTCTGGACTAAGACTGCCGGTGGCGGGAAAGGAACTCCAAAGGAAGCGGCGTTGATGGAGATTGGCAAGAAATTCAAAGAGGTCCTGAAGCTTGGTGATAAGGATTTGGTTGAATTTTCTGGGCATACCGAGAGCGCCCATTCTGGACAGAGCAGGGCCAAGGCTAAGTATACTGTTTAGAAATGTATTTTTCTCTTATCCCGTCTTGTCCCCTTGCAGCCATCAGATTTGGCGTTCTGAAGCATTGCTCTTTTCATTCTTTCCTGGGGTTTCCCCCCCCCACCCCATTTCTCACCTGATGTGTTACGATCCACGGACGGCATTCCTTTAGCTGTATCAATTACTTTGCTTGGATATTCCCGTTTTATGCACCTTTTCTTGGGGTCTGGTGTATGTTTACTTGCTTTTCGGTTTCATGTTTTCATGTTCTTCTCCTAGGAAGTAGTGGTAAAGCGGAGGTGAAGGGGGCCGCTGGCTGACATCTTCGCACGGTCTGTGGAATAAAAGTCGCTTTTCTGGAATCGAGTGAGTAGTGAAAACGGATATTCATGGATGATCACTCGAATTGTGAAATATTGCAAGGGAGCGTTCGGGATGCTTGGGCTCTAGGAAATAGATACTTGTAGTCGACGGTGCATAACCGTGAAAGTTGAATAGACGAAACCCATTCTTCTACAATAAAGTGCTAGAGCCCGGTTCTATGAAAAGTAAAAATACAGGTTTGGAGTCTTCTTGGCTTTGGGAATGGTTTCGGAATTATGTAGTAGGAATTTTTTTTTTGTTAGAGGGACTTTCGGACTTCAATGGAAAGTGTCTACCCCTGTCTCGGTTTTCAAAAGCGAGAGGATGGCCAAATCCCTTGGAATGGAGAAATATGCAAAGACAGTTATGTGATTAGTTGTGTGAGAGGCGTAGCCTCTTGTAAAGTACCTTGTGGGGGTGAGAATAAAATGGGTAATTGTTATCCCGGTAGCTGGGCTATCTCATCAAAAACGACGTATGATAGACCATATATCTTGTCCTATACAATAATACTCGCACGGGCTTTCTCTTGTTAGTGGGGCACCTCGTATAGAGAGTGTGGTGATCTTTGTATGGCGTTGCATTTGGGAAATGGGGGATTGCGGTCCGGCACTTGTTTTTGGCCAGCTGGGTGGATACTGCTCTCGAGTGTCTGCGCGATGTGGAGTGCCGGTATCATAGATAGGTGGTTGTGAGTTGCATAGAATGTGTTAATGCTCGCTTGGTATTTTCAAAAGGGTTTCAGTAAACCCTTTCTCTGGATCGGTTAGGATTAAATTTCTATGATACAAAAGGTATCTGCAGCGATGGTATCACATAGTGCCCTTCCCCACCCATTATTCATCCTCAAGAAACTTCTCAGCAAGCGTAACAATAGGCCTCCTTCTCGGCTGCGTATCGAAAACCTGCGCATGGTCCAACCCTTCGCACCAAATCACGGTCGAATCCCCCCCCTCATCGGTCCAAACCGCGTCCCCGCTCTCATCTTTCGCCCTGTACAGGCCGGTAAGGTACCTCCAGCACTCGGGCGCATCAACGATCAGGTCGTTCCCGCTGATCACGACGCCAACTTTTCTCCCGGCGAGCTCTTCCTTCCAGAGGATGTTCTCCGCCCAGAAGAAGTGGCGGGAGAGCGAGTGCGCCACGTCCGGATCTCTGGAAGCGAAGTATTGCAGCTGCCATTCGTTCGCTGTGCTTGGAGCGCGATGGACGAAGTTGTATGCTACGGAGGGGTGGTGTAGCAGGAGGGCCACCGGATCTATGAGCACTAGAGATGAGATTCTTGGGGATATGTGCTCGGAATGCAGTAACCAGGTTGATAACACGGTCCCGTAGGAGTGCGAGATCAACATAAAGTTTCGGATCTCATGCTGCGTTAGTATGGACGTGAATTCCTCCGTGAAAGCGGACCTGGATAGTGGGGTGTGTGAGAAGCGGAAACTTATCGGCATGAGTTCCAGGACTAAAATGCCGACTGTTGGGTCTAGGGTTGCGAGGTCGTGGAGGAAGGGTATGTAAGGGTATAGTCCTATACCGATACCGTGAAGGAAGACGATTGGGAGCTTGGTGGGGTGGGTGTGTGGACGGTGCCAGTATGGGATGTGCCGCGTAGGTGAGCGGGAGGAGAGGGTTGTGTGTGGGCGTGGTGGGAGGGTGCGGAACCAGGCTCCTGGGGCGGAGTGGTTGAAAGAATGCAGGCGGAAGCGTATGCAGGTTGTTAAATCTACGATATAAACGAGCTACCATGTCCCATCCATCCGTCCGTCAGCAGCCGCCACCACCACCTCCTCCCCCATGCAGCGGATAAGAATACCAACAAAATACCAGAGCAAACTTCTGTGCTCCATGAACACCCCATCGATCGTCAGCCTGACGCACTTCACCTTCTTATCGTACCCCTTCTCAAACACCCTCTCGAGCCTACTTTCAAGCAGGCAGATATACTCCTCCAACTCCGCAAACTCATCCGCCCCTCCACTCCGCGACCCGTTTAAAAACGCCCAGCAGAGAAACTCCCGCACGTTCTCCCGCTTAATATTTTCCACGGCGGCGCCATGGAACCAGCCGGAAAGGTAGGCGCCCACATCTGGCGTCTCGTCAATGCATTTCTTGAATAGAGCTTGTCGGCTAGAGCGCGGGGAGAGCGGGGGGTGTTGCGCTGGCTGTTATATCATTTCGCATTAGACTAGCTCTCTAGCTCTCCTCCTTTTTTCCTTTGAAATCGGGAATAGGAAAGGGGGGTCACTTTTTGTAAGATTAGTTTCCGAGGAATGTACACGGCTGTGAAGAATAGTGCTTCCGCAAACAGGTATACCTCTAGCGCTATCGGCAAGCGGAAGTTGGGCGGTAGAATGGTGAATCGAGAGAGGGTGTAGAGAGTGCTGATCAGTGGGATGGATCGTAGGGCCGCTATGCAAATTCTTATGAAGAGAAGTTCCGGTAGGGTGCGGTTTAGCATGCTTTCGTGATGCCCGCGGGGGGCTTTGGTGGTGGTGGTTGTAGCGATCTGGATAAGTTAAGAAGGGTTAAATCGGTTGGTCAGTTAGCTAGTTAGTGAGGTCGGGTATGAGCATAACTTTAAAGAGATGTACTCGCAATTTTCTGACGTTTGTGAACACGACTGCTATTGCATGCCACTAAAATTTTGAGGCTCCGGCAGATTTTTCGCCCATATGCAATAGCAGTCGTGTTCACAAACGTCAGAAAATTACGAGTAGAGAAAGAGCTTCGAGTCAAACCGTCATGCGCCTTGGGCCTTGGCCGCGTCATCGATGGGGGAACTTTGTCTGTTATTACACTGCTTGTTTAGAGTCTCATTGGTCAGTCGGAATGGTAGAGCCGGGGTTGGAATGACTTCTAAATACGGTAGTACAATTGGACCCCCTGTGAGAAATTATGATTTAAATCCCTACAAATCCAATACCTTTATCGCAAACTGTTGGGAAAAGCCCTTTGGATAGGGTGAGGTACTGCTATTGAGCACCAAGAGCACTAATGAATGCTTCCTGTTGGTGTTTTGTTTTTTTAAAACTGTAGGGACAAGGCGGAGCACTGCGTGGTCGCTTGGCGGAATTAATGGTAATAATTACAATAATATTATGGTATCATACTCTGATTGGCGGGATTTGGGGATTTGAGGCTCTTTATCCGTAGGGTGATTGTGGATTTGGGTTTGCCTATGGGAGTAGGTATTTAAGTGAGGGAATGAATGTCGGTAGCAAGTATGACATCATAGTTTTGTGTAACGGGGCGGAGCGGGATAGTGGACATTGGGCGCGCACACTTCGGAACGAGTGACTGGCTATGAGTCGGGGGTGAAGTACTGTGCTTTAGAGAAGAAGCGGTAGTGAATACCTCCAATCATTTTCTGGTGGGACTCTAGTCAATCGATTGCTCAATGGGTAGCTTCTCTATTCCCAGACCGCTAGCATTCAAGTGGTAGCTATACTCTGGCAAATGGGGCGGGCTGGTAGAGAGCATGCCTATGAAAAATAACCCCAAGGGGAAGGGAACAATATATCAAAACCAACATGCTGCTACCACACTCTTCTTATTTCTGAAGCCCGGGGTAGCAAGACAAAGTTCCGCACAACCAGGAAAAACAAGTATTTGCCTATGCACGGGGAAGAAGCTCAAATGGTTGTGAATCACTGACATAGCCGACCAAAGGCTGCCGGATACACGGCGAGGGGGTAGAGGTCGTGGTGCCCCTACAGTGCGTACAACGGGTAAATGTGTCTTTAAGAAGGAATAAATTTATAAACATTAGTCACTGTTTGTTTGCTAGTGGAGAGATCTTATCGTTTAGAGGGGTAGAATGATTGCAACAGAAAGGTACGAGTACGGTATCAACAGGGAAAAAAACTGTTGGGTTGTTGGTTTATTTGTTGATTTGGCAGCGCGGTGGAAGGGATTGCATGAAGGGTTGGGAATCCATGGGCTACCTAGCAAAAAAACGAGGGATCGGAGCCTTATAGATTCCTTTTTCTTCACTATTCTTGGGTGCTTCGCAGCTCGGAGTGGAGGTTTTGTATTGCGGAGGCTTAGAGCGGGATGTGTTTCGAGCAACCGGGTTCAAATAATTTTATAACAAACTAAAGGTGAATTTCCCGAGGCCTCCTTGAGGCCCACCTATCTCGCGGCCGTCTGGGGGGTCGGCTAGAATTTGGCATTTACAGCAGGTAGGATAAAACACCACTTTAGTTTGAATACATCTCCGCAAAACCTCCTCCACAGGCAATAAAAAACAATCTGATAGTCACACCATGTTCAAAAAATGTAATCCACCGGGCCATCCCACCACCCCCACGGTCGTCCCGAACATTGGCAGCCAAAAAAGCCCTCCCGAACCAGCACATCATTTAATGCCCACGCCGGGATGCGGACCCCACACGCACATCTAACGCTGGCATGGCTAGTCGGCGTGCCCGCGTCTCCACCATCCTCATCTAGATCCGGCAAATCCCTCTCCGCCCCGCACTTCTTGGACCACTTCGCTTTCTTGGACCTCGTCGCCTTTCTGGGTCTCTTCTCTTTCTCCTGCGGAGTGGCCTCGGAACCGGTAGGTGGGCCGGACGGGCCCGCTGCGTTATCCGAGTTTGCGGTTGCGATGGCCGCAGGCCCCGGACCCAAGTCGTAGCTTCTCTTCTCACCCCAGGAAGGTGACCGATTAGTACGGGGCTCCACTGGAGCTTTCACAATGGTCTCATCAAGGACTAGGGGTGATTCAACCGGAGGCGGAACTATGTCGCAGGGAGGCGACGACTTGGATATGGCCTCATCAGAAGGCGATGTAATATTTGCCTCGGCCGGAGGCGCCACACTACAGCTTTCTTCGTCACACGAGTGTCGTGATCTGGCTACACTTCCTGCCACAATGGGTGTTGGCACAACTTCCTCAACACCATCCACCCCCTCACTAGGATGAGGCACTGAGGCAGCAGAAATTCCAGTAGGTGGAAGACCCTCGGGCAGAGGGGGCGGAGCACGGGAGCTACGGATGTCCGGACGCCCCCATAGTTCCTTCTCATTGTCGTGGAGAGAGAGGACAGAAACGTGATACCCTAAACGAGATACCTCAGGCTGGAGGCTGGGCACCAAGTCTGTGGACATTGAGGAGGTTCTCAACGCCCGGGATGCAGACGCAGGAGAGGGACCAGAACCCTGCTTAACCATTCTAGCTCGGGAATGGTGAAACTGTAGTAATTGGGAAAGGACCAATTGGAAAACGCAACTCCTCGTGGCCGAAGACTTAAAGTCGGATGAAAGATGTAGCGTTGCACTCTGTTTGGTATGATGCTAGGTGCAATATTATCTGTAAGTTTTACCTCCGGATGTGGGACTTCGGTCTCAGGGCTTGCAGGGATGTGAGAGGGGTTATAATCAAAAAAGCGGACGTCCGAACGTCCCGGATATTGAGATTTTAAGAGATTGCCAACCTCTAAGAATCTTAGGAATATTACCGCATAATCTGGTGAACCCCGTTTTTATGCTAAGAGGTCGGAAGAAGGTACGGCTTAATACGCGATCTATTCTGTGGAGAGTGGCCTTTAGTGGTAGGATTTTCGCAAATATTTACCTCAGGGCGACGTTTTCGAGACTTTTGCCATTTATCTGGGAAACAACTAGCCGAGAAGAGTTACTTTGTGAAATCCTGACTCGAAATCCTGACTCACACCTTATTGTGACGTCCCAGCGCGAAATCTGGCTTCGCCAGCAATGTCGGTAGTGGTCTAGCGTCCGACACTACGAAGAGTCACAATATCATGATATGACACGGTCACAGATTATAGGTCAAATTTTCGCATTTACGTATCGGTGGTACGGCCTCAGACCTCAAGTCGGTCGTCGTGAGTACCAATCCCTCGGTTTATATTGACAGAACTATAGTCGAGATCGCCCTTTACCTAAAAGGATCATAACGCCACCTATTCACGCAAATGCCCTGCAGACCCTCGGCGTCAGAGACGTCTATTGGCCGGGTCAAGCTCAGGAGGCCTCAGCCATACCCCTTCAAGGGGAGCATTCCCTCAGCTTTCGAGCTAAAGTTCCGTGAAATTTGGCGTACAAATGAAAGGATACCGGTAACGGTCTAGACGGCTACTACCATACGCTAGGGTTAGGGCTTATAAGCATCAGAAACCTCTGCACATTAGACTTCAGTACGGGGGAGTTCACTACCAGTTCAGTATCGTGGAATCGGGAGTTTATTCTATTCTGCGCACGTTGCTGCATCGGCCCGGAGCATTGGCACGAGTGCTGGGTTATAGTGCGCGATTATCGGCCCCGAAGGTGTCGAGTTCTAGTTGGCGCTTGCTGGCTAAGCCTAATGTCCGCACCATGAATACTTGAAAAACAGAAGGGCCACTATGATACGAACTTTGCAACTTATAATATATCCCGTTAGATACTTGCGCTCAACATTCGGGTTGGGTGTTACTTTCGCCATCCCGGATCACCGGGCGGGATTTCAAACATTTATTCTAAGCTTTGTGGATGGGTTTTTGATGGGGCCTGGGCCTGTGGGGGATACTGTTGAGAGGTCTGCGGGTACATCAAAGGTTTCTATTCCGCTATAGCTGTAGAACCTATTTTGTCCGGTCCCCGTATATATTGTAATGGCGAACCAGACTTCGCCTGAATGGGCGACCGCTTAGGTCACTATGTATCGCCCTTGTTAGCGTAACAGGTCATCTGGGTCCCTCCTTGTATTTGCAGAAAGTCTACAACCTAAAATCTATCCTTTATCATGGGGTGGGATAGGACACGCTATGGAAGATATAAATTGGCAGTGGAAAGGATGAATTTCTTGTACCTGCCTGTCGCCTTCTGCGCCTCAAGACCGCCACGATTATACCTATGAGAGTCGCCTATATACAGTGATGTGAGTCCTAGTATTCCGTGCTCGGCATTGTTCCATCACATTGAAGCAGTAATTTCAGCACCACTGTTGGATAACCCTGGCTTAGTGTCGCCCCCTTTTCACTATTACGGAGGGGAGGTACTTAGTACACTAGTCTTTAGTTGGAAGTTTCCTCATCACTGCTGCATGGCGATTATAGGGAAATGTAGATGTGTCCTCTTGGAGAACACACCGTGGCACTTATGAAGAAGTTATATACAATTCGTTTGTGTTTCCTAGTATTGGGTAGAGGTGGATAGAAATAATCCTCTTACTGCAAATCACTTACTACATTTCTAACAACCACAAGTCAAGAAACTGCGAGTGATCTTGCGTGACCGCAGATCGGTGATTAAGCTTACACACTCAAGTTATCAGGCCCATTCTAAAAGCACTGTATCCGCATACCTTAGCGCTAAGATATCCCAATATAATACAGTTGCCACTGGCTATAAGGAACCCCTTTAGAGTGAATATTTGGCTATAATGAACGAGTTTTTGCGGGCACGCTAGTGAATTTACACCAAAGAATAACTTGCTATAGTGAACCCCCATAGTAAAAAATTAGTGAACGCAGCCCGAGGTCCTGATTCTTGGCGTTCATTATAGCCGGTGGCAACTGTATGTGCGAATTCTGAGCGCCAAGGCGCCCGGATACCTTGGAACTAGCAGGTTACTGAATCAAGCTCTGTCCCTCCCGTAAACCTCCCCACCAGAATCCATCAGCCGCGCACCGCGTCTAGTGCTCTCCCATCCGTCAGATGGTGGGGCATCACGCCATACCCAAATAAGAAAACTTAGCGCAAGAGTAGCTACCATACAATGTTCATCTCGTCACCGTTTCATCTTCATCGGGGATTATATAAATTCGGGTATTCGAGTCTAGGCATGAGGCTCAGGGCCCACTCTTCGCATGCCCGGTAACCTCATGCGGTGGAGCGCCAATGATATCGGACGCTACTATCGCGGAGGACCGGTTCTGTGTTGTGTTACGGTTGCACCATAGGCCCCGGTACCGGCGAGCGACACCTCGTACACGGTAATAATAATCGCGATACTGTACCCGAAGTCTTTGATACCGGGTAAGTTGAGTACGGTATTCCCCCGTTTTGAGGCTCAATGCTGAGCTCTCCTTGTGGTTATTGAATGGGCCACCATTGACCCTAATAATCTTCACTTATTTTCCTTCCAATCTTGAGTTCCCACCGCTCCTCGGCTGGTCTCTTTTTTATCCTTTTCGTCGCTATTACTCGTCCTGTGAATGGCATCTAGTAGGTTCACAGCCTCGGAACGCACAGTGCCGTTATTACGGGATGATAATAATATCAATAATATTATTATGTAAACGCACCTTCTGAACTCCAATTATTCGGATTGCCATTGACCAACCGACCCCATGGCAACCGGACAAAGTCTCAGCCGACTTTGGAGGATTCTCTGATACGACACGGAATCTACCGGTAGATCGCACCTGTGCCCTCCAAGACACTGACCAACCCAAGCTATCACCGACTGGAATGATTGTGAAACCTCAGACGACTCCACAGGGCTGATCCAATGACGCCCACAACAAGGTAGTCTATCCACGAAAAATCCGGAATAATAGCCACCAGAAAAAATCTTTAGTGGGGGGAAATTCCGCTCTCTGCCGGAGACCACGACGCTACTATAGTGGCGGGGGGCGTTCAAGCCTGTTCCACCAAGGCTTTTTGCCCACCGACTGTATTTTCCCCAAACTGAAGAAGAGTTCCGAGGGTTGGCTGTGTGGGAGTGAGAGTGACAGGCTATGAGGCTCTACTCGTATTTGCTTCCGCCTACGGTATTTGATGTGGGTTGGTTGTTCGTGCGGACGAGGCTGGTTTACTCAACTCAGCTCAAGAGTCTCGCTTACTCTTCGCGGTAATTGGCTCGGCGAGACCGAGGATATCAGCCCCATAGTGCAAATTCCACGGGCTTTTGGAGGAAGAATTATCGCCAACTCCGGAGTGTTTGGATGGTACGGTATTACCGGTGCGGGATTGCCGTTTCGTAATAATATTAATGGGAACGATCAATACTCCCGCGATTTAGCATGTGGTAAGTATAGCACATGAGTGCTGTACTCGAGTAGTGTACCGTATTGTACTCAAACGCACTCCAGAGCTGTACTTGTACTACTGTTGAAGCGATCTTGAGCATTGCTAAATAAGGCCTCGGGTAATACCGTACGATGCGCCTCCGAAGCACAAATTAGATAGTCGCCCCTGCCGTAGAGTATTGTCTCATAGATGCAGGCATTACTAAGTTAAGTCTTATAGCATATCGTGTTAACGGCCATAGCGATAAGCATAATCCCCCCCTGCCACCCACCGTAGTCAATAATTCATGGCCAGCGATAACTTGACGTGAGCCATGACGACGAAAACTGCCAACCAACGCTCAACACGATTTCGTATGATAGTAGTTATGATACCCCGCAGCCACCATAACCAGGCAACGTTCGAATTCTGCCGGACAATTCCTCTACCTCCTAGAGGATCAGGGCCCCCGGGATCGACAACTGTCCGAGAGCCGTTGACCTATTCCTTACCCCGGCCCAATTGCAGTTTATTGCGCGGTGGTAGATAAAGTAAATGTGGACGTCCGGTAGGATATTCAGAGGGCCAACAATTGAATCCTATTATAGTTGGCAGCCCTGGTAAGATTGTGTAAGTATGGTAGTGGCTGAGTAGTTGGAATCGACGGATCGGGTTAGTGTGAAGTGCAAATAGTACTTGTACCAGGCATATGGGATCCCGAAAGGCGGGTGAGGGGGTGGGGGGTAACCGACATCCTGGCGATACCCATTTGACCAAGGAATGAATAACGTGGTCTGGTACCGGTGCCATACTGTGGGATATCGTAGTATTTTACTGGCATTATAGAGAGGAGAAGGAGTGCTTATTATGGGGCGAGGGATAACTTAAGGAAAAAGGAAAGAAAAAAGAGGAGTTGCACTTGTATTGGATGACATGGTAAGGTAGAGTGACTGTGGCCTGGGCTACCGAGGCTCCATGTGAAGCATAAATAAGGTTGTTTCTCCACTCTCTGTCCGATTGCTGAAATAAAACGTGAATCAGCACTTCACTTCACTTCGCATCGGCTCTCATCAACCCCACGACTAACCCCCCCCCGCCGCCCCATCGTCAAAATGGAGCCAGCCTTCAAGTCCCTCCTTCTCCTAGCTACCGCTTTGTACCTCTTACTAAAGCTAACAGCCTACCTTCTAAAAGCCCGCCAAAACCGCATATTCGCCAAATCCCACAACTGCC
>QLOI01001091.1:0-41673 GCA_003313605.1 Tuber umbilicatum
ACTATGAGTCACAACTGTGACTCATACACTCGCGTAACATCGTATGACTCCAATGAGTCATTGTGCAATAACAATATATAACTATGAGTCGCAAGCGCGACTCATGTGAGAACATAAATCATATGACCCAAACTGAGTCATTCGCATAATAAAAACCTATGACTCATAACCGTGAGTCATGTAAAATCCCACATGATCTAAAACCTGATCATGCGTGCGAAAGTAAAACAATATAACAAATGAAACCAGCTAAGTCAGTCTAGAATCGTGACAGCTACCAATTGATCTCAATTATTCACGGGTTTTTCTATGATAAGGCCTTTCACATAAGAGATCCATTTTGCTGCTGCTCCTCAAAGCGGGGTTTTGTTAAATCGAACTTCCGTTGGTCGTGTCCTTCTCCCCATCCTTTGGCTTGAAAGTATAAGAATACTTGTACCAAGCATCCGCGAAGTTTTTCACGTGCTCCATCAAATGTATCCGTTGTTTCCACCCTTATTCTTCCTTCTTCGCAAGTTAGTCGTACCTGATTAGCTGGTCTTGGAGTTGTTCTTGTGTAAGCGTAATAAATCCACTGGGTACGGGTGGAGGCCCTTGTGGCGGTAGAGGTACCGCCATTCGGCGTCTGAATTCTTCGATCTCTGGAAGAGGAAGTTTCGTATCATTATTCTTCGTCTCCTGATACTGGACTTGGTGGATTACCAAGTTCTGAGGCTGTTCATTCTAATTCTGGGGCTGCCTCCTGCAGCTGTAAAGTGCCGTGCTCATCAAAATCTGTGGTGACTGTTTATTGTTAGCTGTCACCGGGTGATGCAACCAAATGTTACGGTACCTAGCTACCTAATAGTGTTCTGGGTAACCGGTAAAGATGATAATCAGTCTTGAACGTTCTGTCAGGACTTAGGCAATGCACGTTGTAGTCTTAATAAGCTATAAGACTGTTCTTGGGTCGTGCAGACACTGTGTTCCTCCTGATGATCTGCCGAGGTCTTGTCCCCACCAGGTCTACAGACTAACTGTCTGTTCGAATACTAAAAAGAACTTCTTAAGTCTTCGTAGTCTGCTTTCAGGAGGAAAACAAAGTATATTGAATCTTGTAGTTAAGAAATAACAACAATAGTTGTGTGAAAGTCTATCTTCATGATTTCTGTTTTTTTTTTTTTTAACTCAAGTTGTATTTTTTTTACTGGTACAAAAATAATCCACATGTAGCAACTAGGCTATGGCGGAAAAAACCAAAGAAGGAGAGTAAGGACCAGACAAAAAAACCAGAAACACCGGAAAACCAAGAAAGCCAAACCCTGAGAACCAGTAAGCAGACGAAAAACAAATGAGACCTAGGTACACCAAGCCCAAAAACCAAATGCTAAAAACTAAGAACGAGAGACCCGACGATAATACACCAACAAATCATGCTATAGTGAGGAAGGGTGAGCAAAGTTACCCTAAAACTATTCTGGTAGAAGGGGGCGGGACTGAAGGACGTGACTGTAGACCGAATGCGAGAGCAAGAAGACAGGCAACCCAGCGGCGAGAAACACGGGAAAAAGGTGGCGCCATATGAGGTAGCAGTAAGGTACAAGCTCGTGCGCAAGTGGTGGGGTTAAAGTGATTCCTACAAAATGGGCGGACACTGAAGGCCGAAGAGAGGAGAGGAGGGGTTGAGGGGACACCAGCCTAAAGATAGAGGGGTGGCAGGTACGGTGCAAGTGGACCAACCAAGGGGGGGGTGGGCAGATGAAGCCCAACCTGTAGCAACTATCGGAAAACCTGTTCGTGTCTGTAATAGGTGGCCTTTATGGCCGCTCATCATCCTGAATGTGTCTTACCGTGTCTCTCATGTAGTCCCTTTTTTCTCCGAGAGATAGCGTCACTTAGTAGGAGGGATACCACCACCAAGCAGGAGAAGAGGGGAAAAGAGGGTGGCAAAATTCACTGAGGCCTTTTGGAGGCAAATCAAAGAAAGTAGACCGTAAGATCGCTTGCCACAAACTGTATCCCAGCTGTCTAAACCATAAACGAGTGGAGCGACCAACCATGATTCCAAGCGAAATGAAAGAATGAGGTGGTAGAGGGACCTCATGACGTGAGTATGGAGGCAGGGGAGATGAGGGAGATAAAAAGGAGGACGAGAGAACTAAAGGCCCTTTTGTTAGGGGGGGGGGGGATGGGCCATAGCACACAATACTGGAGGGTAATGTTGCAATTTCAATCGAGTGGAGAATAGCGAAGGTTGTTGATGGTCTATCTTCATGATTCTAGTCCGCCCTTATGTAGACCTTCCCTCAACCCCCTTACAAATCAAATAGCTATTATCAGTCACAACTATAACTCATACACTCATGTAACATCATTTAACTCAAGCAAGTCATTGCGCAAGAACATCATAACTATGAGTCACAAGTGAGATTGATGTGAAAACATAACATCATATAGCTCCAAATAAATCATTCTCATAATAATAACATATGACTCGCAACTGTGAGTCACGTACAATATCTCCTGACCATAAAACAGGTCACCCATGTTAAATTAAGAACTTTAAACCCATTTAACCGTGAAAGCCTATGACTTGTACCTGATTCATTGGACGAAATAGCTAAGTCGATCTAGAATCGTGACAACTTGTTAATCAATTAATAAGAGACAATAAATATCAAAATTGAAAATTAAACTAATTTGCACTAGGCTGAGGACTGATATCTAGTATCAGGGGATATGGAAGAGGATAATAATCATAGTTTTAAGGACAAATCAGATTCTGATTCTTCCTCCACTATTTCACTAGATTCTATCATGGAAAATGCTGATGTGATTGGTATTAATTAAAAAATTAATTAAACTGCCTTTTACTACATCACTTTTATGCTTAGTCATAAACTATGATTTAAACAAATCATGAAAACTGTTGCATCACACCTCCCTCCAGGTCCTACATGCTTCCGCCAACTATGAGCAAAGCGAAATAGGAGAGTAACTGGCTAGTACATCAGCAAAAATTAATGGAGACGCCAGGTGCATCAAGTGCATCGGGCACACAGGACACTCAGAACGAGATTCACGAATCAGGACGCAACCTGACCTCGCATTGGCACCAGGGTGCAACGGGTTTACCACCTCAATCTCAGGACGCACTCAGGACACACTAGGCGCAACACCAAATATCTGAATGCTATACTTAATACTAAGAATATAATCAGGATACCATTAGGAGTACCTGTTGTTAGGCATATGCAATTCCAACACCCTCCCCTGGCCCCGATGAAGGGCCCGGACGTCACCTGCAGTATGGTGTGAAGTTGCTAGTTACCAGCAAAAATCGCGAAATTGGGAGCTTTCCCATAACACCATATAGGTCGTTGCCATCCCTCCAACCGGAAGCTGTTCGCAGGATATATGAGAGGGGTAGTGTGTTCTGCTCATACAGCTGGAATCCAGTATATGATACAGATGATATTTGCATGAGCAGAAAAGCCCACCAAATCAGAAAACAATAATACTTCACGTTGGCCGACTATAAATAGTCATAGGTCTGCAAGAACGGATGGGAGTTAAGGAGACGTAGCTGCAAGCCCATTCTCGCTAGGCAAATCAAAGAAGCGATAGAGCACTAAGCCTACCAACTCTACGTAAAGAAAATGCAGTAATCCCTTTGTGTTGTCATCATTGTCTGAAATTAAAACTGATCGCCTCAATAACAGAGGAATTACTGGTATGGTCGCATTTGGGCAGCATACTCAGACTAAGTTCATATGGCAAAGGCATCATTTACTTACGACTGCCGGAGTCTCATACACCCTCAGGAAGATGAAGTACAATAAGCCGAATGACCGGAAGGCGGGTATTATTCAGGGTCTACGAGTATTCGCACTTAAGATTAATAAGACGATGGACTAGTAGTTGTTGCGCAGGTACTTAGTTAGTATAGGTATTAGATGTACCGGCCGCGGAAACTCACGCATGATATCAATAGAAGAGTTCCTCCCCAGCTATTAAACAGATAGCAACGGAGAAGAGATTTTATCAATATAACAAGTTATTACGTACACTTCATACTCTTAGTAGTTTTAGCAAAACGAGTATTAGCGATGAAATTATGACGACTTCCTGACACTACTCCATTATCGAACACTTAAAGTGCTCAACCTTACCCTACTGAGCTGTGAGTTGGTTACCCATAACACTATATCGATAGTCTCTCTGTCACTGAGGCACAATCGACACAAAGGGTATCAAATGATTATGACAATACTTGCTATTATGCTTCGTTACTATTTGTTCTTCATCTTTGGAAACACAAGGACTACTCAGTACATATCCGAACTCCTTTCTGAGTACTTAACAACCCCTAGGAATGAAGACGATTACGACGACTTCGAGCCAGACAAGCAGGGTAGCATTACACTTGTATGTTCTGTTGAACCTCCTGTAACCAGATACAATGGGAAGAACCTCAAAACAGTGAAGTAGCGAAGAACACATCGGGCCGTGCAGTCGCAGAAAGAACTTTTCTTTAAACATCCTTGCAATGACATTGTTCTTAACTTTGACAACAATGTTATTCCTAGACCACTGGGTAAAAGAGCCCTTCATGGGTATTAACTGCACGTCGAGGGGAAAATACGATATCACTTACATTCTTCTACTGTCAAATATTCTATGTGATAAAATCCTTAAAGACGGTTGGACCAGTGAATGATTCTTTTCCACCGTGAAGTTGACGATTCAAAACCAAGCTCAGAAACTTACTCAGATATGGCATTAAGGATGATGGGATAAGACGAAATCATGGGAGAAAGCTTAGATGATGATGGAGTTGACCAAATTTCAACTACAACATCGGAACCACCACCGGTTCCAGGGAGTTACGTTCCAAGCAATAGCGGAGCCGATGTTGTACGGCCCCTTTCAAGGGTTGACAAAAGGTGATCACAGTCAAAGATGAGGGGATTGATACAACCAACCCCTGGGGTACTGACGAAACCGTCGCTCAGTTTCCTCGAAAGATATTCCACCCCACTCCAAGGACCTCAAACTAAGGCCTGAGGAACTGCGAGAAACTTCTTGAACGAGCTTGACTCGGTAATAGGACGTATTGACCGGACAGCGAAAGAAACCCAAGATCGGCCACACATTACTTTCAATACTCTCTTAAACTCTCAACAGCGCCTGGTAGCAGACTTGGAAGATGTTCCGACAAGAGTTAAAGAAGGAGAGAAACTAGTCGATGAGGAAGTAGAAGATCTCCAGCAAAATCTAGAAATGGTTACCTCAGCATTCAGTAAACCATGGGACAGCTCCGAGTTAAGACGAATGGCCGAAGAAAATAAGATTTGTCAGCACCAGGAGCGACAACTAGAAGTGTGTCAGCAATTGCATAGCAATATAGAAACAACTGATGCACAATCCCTCGCTCGAGACCTCTTATTGGAAAAGGAAGTAAATACTTTACAATCACACCGTGATGAATGGATAAGGGAATTAGCTACACAAAGGGAGGAAAACGAGGATGTAAGAGCACAAATAGCAAGAAACCAGCTTGTCAACAAAGAATTCGAAGCCCAGAAGGATGCAGAAATCCGGGAATTGAAAAGACTATTGGATAATTTGTCGGCACAGGTTAACCAGCGACAGTCAGGTACTGGCAGAGGAGAAAGCAACCCACCTCAGGGCCCTGCACCTAAGGATAGCCAAGACTCTCAAGAAAATCGAGGTGGGAAGGGAAAGGCCCCTGAGCACCAAGAGGCAGAAGCAGGGCCTAGTTGTGGTGGAAAAGAAACGCTACAAGGTCCAAGAGATAACCCAGGGCATCCAGGTGACGACGATGATGATGATGATACCTAATCAAGTAGTTCTTCAGACAGTGAAAGCTGCCGGGATCCTGATGAAGACCGACGTTGGTGAAAACAAAGACAACATCGAGCCAGGCGTGAAATGACGCCCAAGGTAGACCTGGACTACGAACAAATACAACTACTTATAGAAGCGGTAAGCAAAGGACTGGCAGGTGCTAAAAAGAAGGACGCCACACCACTGCAAATCTTTGAAGCGAAGGACTACCAAAACATGAAAACTTGTTTACTCTAATGCGAAGATTATTTCCGATGAAATCCACAACATTGGGAAAACCACATGCATAGGATACAATATGCCATCAGTCAGACGAAGTGGGAGAATCTCATGCACTTCACAAATTGGTATTGATGCGCCATGACAGGCAAGTTAGGCCATAAGAGAATAGAATGGATTATTCATTTGTATCGTATCTGTCAGGAAATTACCAACCGATATGCCAGCACTTCCGATGATCGTGAGGCACTACGAGATATTGATAAGGTTAAATAAGAGAAGAAGATTTCTACCCGCTTATTAAAAATGAAGAACCTTAATATCAAGGTGCAATTAGCCGGTATTGCGTGACGAAGAAAGCTGGAAGAAAAGGTACCACTGCAAATATTGGAACAACTGTCCTTCAAAAAATACGATCTCGATGAAGAATAGTTAAGTGCGTTAAGTGAATGTGGTGAACGTTATGAATAATTGAAGCTGGACCAAAGAGTCTCTACATGAGAAGGCAAGGTCAAGACAACAAAAAGAAAGGACTGCGATGAGGAAAGGGGTGGAACCAAAACCATCAAAAAGCGTAAGCAGTACACCAAAGCAGAACGCGCAGCATATAAGGCGAGGAAACAAGATGGTTGGACCTCAACATTGAATAAGGCTGAAAAATTTGGAAACACAACGGAATGGAAGAAAATGCACGAAGGTGTTCCGCAAAACCTCATCGACGAAAGAAAGAAAAATATGGGGTTTACAAGATGTGGTTTAACCAACCTTAAATGGAAAACTTGCAGGAAGGATGCACAAGTAACGGCAATCCAAGGGGCTTCTTGGAAAGGTACCCGCAACGAGGATCGGAATGATCACTACTGTAATAAGGGGCGTCCACAAGTGAATTTGGTTAATGGAAACCAACCTCCCCCACAAAAGGCACAAGTCACACAAATCGAAAGGCCCATACTGGTCTAGGAAAACCTTTCCAATCATGAAATGAAGGACTAAGAAAATTCGGCACCGACGGCAACGGTGATTGGGTAGTCCATACGTCTATTGCTTCAATAGGCCTGCAGGTCTATAGGAATCGAAGAAACGATGCGAGGAACACCTCTCCCACCCACCTGTGGTAAGGACCCGAGACTCATCAACTGGGGAAAATAAATGATTGTGGTCGGACACGTGTTCCAGAAACTCAAAGGTCTCCAATAAGGACCAACTTGGAATTAAAACGAAGTCTGGAGAGATCATACTAGGGAGAGTGAGTAGGGGTGAGGGAGATGACCTGTGGGAGTAACGAGGCATACTTCACTCAAGAGCTATTATCAGATGCACTCGGGACAAGGCTCTAGACTTGCTTCTCACGGACACAGTCTCCCTGAAATTAATTCAGTGGTACCAACGTATGAATTCTGTGACGGATCTGATCTCATGAAATGAGGGTAGAGAACAAACGCAGGAAGGATAGAACATGGTAATAGGCCAGCCCTATGAACCCAATGGTAATACTATGTACCTATCAGGACGATCGTGGATACCCACCTGACAGGACCTGCAGGTTGTAAAAGCAGGTTGAGTAGGAACCCTTCAGAAAGGGGTAAAGACCGCTAGTAGTGGGCTTCCCAATGACCAAAAGCTTTGTGGATAGAAGAGGGGCATGCAACCCAATAACTGCTCGCTCTCTCCATGAGTGTTGGTGAAACTTCAAAGGACCAAGATAAGAACCCTATTAAGGAAAAGGCTAACAGTAACCAGTTCGTCTGTGGAGGTTTAATTAACCAAAACTATGCGGGCATGGTTTCAATCACCCAGAAAATGTCTCAAAAACGAAAGGCCAACACATTCGTCGAGGTACGGAAGAAAGAAAAGATACCGCGGCCCAGCGATACAATAAGTGACAAGGTATCGCCCACAACGAGACTGAAGGAAAAAGAATCCAGGTTCACGTGTCATAAGATTCTGGTTCTAAGATCTCCCTAATTAACGCTCGCCTCGTATGAGAATACGATATTCCCTGTAAAACGAGACAAAATCCTACAGAAATCTTAGTATTCAATGGCTCGGCCACTGAAAGCAGCGGAAAACATTATACTTGCCAAATTTTATTGGAGATGAGGACTAACTCCCGCCGATCGGAAATCTCCTGCGAAATTGCAAATGCAGGAAACTGCCACCTTATTATTCCTTTTAGGTGGTGTAAGGAACACTACATGACGAATATTGAACACCTAGAGAATTCGTATTTTTCCGAAAAATCAAGTCCGGACCACAAAATCGGTGAAGAATTGGGGGATATGTGGGAGTATGACGAGATTGTATTTTTCAATCAAATTGCACAAGTCACAGGACGAATACAGTGTGGGGACGAACCGGGCGTGAACATCATACATAAAATCCCTAAACAATACCACGATTATGTTCAACTACTTGAGGAGGAAGTTGCAATGCAACTGCCCTTTAGGTGAAAATGGGATCACGCCATTTGAATTACAGAAGGGAAAGAGCCGCCTTGGGGCCCAATTTACCCATTGTTGGCAATGCAATTAAAGGAACTTAGGAAGTACTTGGATGAAATGCTACAACAAGGAAAAATCCGACCAAGGCAATCACCTCCTGGAGCTCCTATTCTTTTCTTTCCAAAAGCGGTTGGCAAACTATGACTAGTAGTCGATTACCGAGGTCTGAATTCAGTTACCATTCCGGACAGATACCCAATACCTATCATGATGGGACTCAGAGACCGAGTAGGAGGATCTCAGATTTTCTGTAAGATCGACCTTAAAAAGGGATACTACTTGGTACGAATATCTGAAGGGGACAAATGGAAAACAGCGTTCCGATGCCTTGACGGCCACTATGAATACATGGTAATGCCTTTCAGATTAGTTAACGCGCCCGCTACTTTCCAATCAATGATGCGCGAAATACTTCGTGAATTTCTAGACCAAGGAGTTGAAGACTACTTAGACGACATCCTGATATAATCGGATAACGAGAAAGACTATATTCAGCTGGTTAAAATAGTTCAGCAGAAACTAAAAGAGAACCAGCTAGCAGTCAACCTAGAAAAATCAATATTTCATGTCAAAGAAGTTGAATTTCTTGCTTACGTCGTCAATACCGAAGAAGTGGAAATGAGCGCAAGAAAAGTCAAGTCCATGAAGGAATGGAAGGGGCCCACTTCAGTTAAGGAAGTCCAAGTCTTCATCGGATTTGCTAATTTTTACTGCCGTTTCATTTAAAACTTCTCTGCAATTTGCAAGCCTATCATGGAAACCTTGAAAGGTGACCCAAAAAGCTTTTATTGGGGCAATGAACAGAACACGGCTTACGAAGTTTTGAAGGAAAAATTCGTTACCACACCCATACCCTATCATTTCCATCCTGGGCTAGCCACAGTAGTGGAAAGGGATGCTAGCAATTTCGCCCTTGGTTGCATTCTGTCACAATTTCAGGACAAGAAACTGCATCCGGTGGCGGTCCATTCACAAAAATTGTACTCCGCAGAACGAAACTACGAAATTCACGATAAGGAATTACTAGAAATGATGGAAGCATTCATGGAATGCAGATATTACCTCTTAGGCACCGAAAAACCTGTTACAGTTTATATGGACCACCAGAATCTACAACATTTTCTCACTGCAAAGAAATGGAAGGGAAGGCAGATCGGTTGCGCACAAGACCTTGGAGAATATAATTTCAAAATCGTATACCGACCAGGCACAAGAGGAGGAAAACCTGACACCTTAAGCAGACGGCCGGAGTACCGCCTAGAGGAGGGAGCTGCGCATAGCGAACAGTCTATTTTAAAACCAGAACATTTTCAAATCCTTTTGACATCAGCTGAGAGCGACTAAGATGAAGGGATTGAGATGGGAGAAGAATTGCTGAAGCTACACAATATAGGTATTAAGAAATTAAGTAATGCAGCCGTATTACCAACCAAGAGATCACGAATGGCAGCTTGTCACGACCTGTTGGCATTAAACGATGCCCCACTTCCGGCAAAGGGACAACTGCTGGTTGATATGGGCTTAGCTGTGTGTCTACCACTAGGAACATGCGGAAGAATCGCGTCACGCAGTGCACTAGCAAGTAAGAACAGAGTTGAGGTAGGAGCCGGAGTCATTGAGTCTGACTCTACGGGCAAACTTAAGGTACTGGTGCGAAACCATAGCTTCAAGCACTATAAAATACGCGAAGGCGACCAGATAGCGCAGCTGATAGTTGCTCATATCGACAAATCCGAAATGATAGAGGTCATGGAGTTAGATCAGATAGAGCGTGCGGGCCAAGGGTTCGGAAGGACTGATTTCATTCCAAGACGAATGCTAGCAACAGAAACTGCTATGACTAGAAAAAGTATACTGCAAGTGAATGCAGAAACCAATAAATATTTCCACAGATCAGATGGAGTATACAACCCACAGTCAAGACAGGAAATAGTCTTGATGACAAACTCCACTCTTGCACAGATAGAAATGAAGGTGTTTGCTACCGAATTTCTTAACCAAGTGCTAGTTGCTGCGGAGCAAGACGAAGAGTGGAATGAACGAAAAAAGGAGTTGGAAGCCTTGGAACGAGATGGGGTGACATTAATAAAACAATAGAAAACAATCAAAGGGTTTCCATACTACAAAAACCGGCTCCACTTATCTGACAAGAACTGCGAACTGTAGTCGCGAAAAATTGCCATGATTCTGAGGTGGCAGGACATTTCAGACAAGAAAAAAACCTGGAAATAATCACACGAGATTTTAACTTGAAAGGGTTGGCAAACTGCATAAATGACTACTTACGATCATGTGACTAATGCCAACACAATGAATCCCCACGACACGCCAAGAACAGGTTGTTGCAATCTCTACAAGTCCCTGACACGGCTTGGGCGGTAATATCTCCCAATTTTATAACACATCTACTGTAGTCACAAGGACACACCCAAATTATGGTGGTAGTAGACCGATTCACCAAAATGGTCCTTTTTATCGGACTACGCGAAAATGTGACTGCTAAGGATGTAGCCAAATCCTTCCTGCAGGAAGTATAGAAACTACATGGATTGCCAACTGAGATAGTAGCGGACATGGACGTAAAGTTTTCCAGAGAATTCTGGGAATCACTTTGTAAGCAGTTAGGAATAAAGCGAAAAATGTCAACCGCGTACCACCCACAAACTGAGGGACAAACAGAGAGGACCAACCAAGGGCTGGAAAAGTACTTACAAAATTTTGTCAACTGCAATCAGCATGATTGGTACCAACTGCTCCAATTAGCGCAACATGCATACAATAACTCAGCCACGAAAGCACATAAAATGTCACTATTCTTCACAAACTATGATTTCCACCCACAGACGGAATGGATGAAGGAAAGGGAAGCTCAAAATCCAGGAGCCGCGATATACCCACATAGGATGAAAATGATACACCAAAAAGCAGCCCAAACCTTGGAACGTACCAGAGAGGCCATGAGGAATTATTATGATAAAAAGGTAATAGAACTACCAGATATCAAAATTGATGATTAAGTGATGTTAAACTCAAAAAACATGCGCTCCGAACCACCATCTTAGAAGTTAAGTCCTATGCTTTATGGGCCGTTCGAAATCCTGGAGAAAAGAGGCCGTTCAGCCTACAAATTAAATGTTGCCGACCGTTGGCATATTCATCCAGCATTCCATCTATTATTACTGAAACCTTACTGAGTGTCGATTCGTGCAGGACGAGAGCAACCCCAATGAGCCCCTGAGGAAATCAAGGAAGACTTGGAATGTGAAGTTGAGAAAATAGTGAAGAGTGAAATAATCTCATACACTAGGAAAGTTCACGGACACAATGTTCAGATGCGCGAATTAAGGTATTTTTTGAAATGGAACGGTTTTTCAGAGGATGAGGACACCTGGGAACCACCAGAGAGCAGGGAACATGGTCAGGAGTTGGTGGCAAGTATTCATAGGGAAAACCCGGAAATGCCAGGTAGGGCAGAGGTAGAATAGTATGAATGGTTTTCCTGCTGTGACCAAGCAAACACGTAAGGTTTTGTACCCTACGGAACTGAGTTCGAGACAGAATAAAAAAAATTAAAAAATTAAAGACTCGTGACGAGCTTCTGGATGAGGGAGCTCGTGTCAGGCATATACAATTCCAACACCCCCCTCTGGCCCCAACGTAGGGCCCGGATGTCGCCTTCAGTACGGTGTAAAGTTGCTAGTTACCAGCAAAAATCGCGAAATTGGCAGCTTCCTCATAACACCGCATACCTCATCGCCGTCCGTCCTACCGGAAGCTGTTCGCAGGATATATGAGAGGGGTAGTGTGCACTGCTCATACAGCTGGAATCCAGTATATGATACAAATAACACTTGCATGAGTAGAAAAGTCTACCAAATCAGAAAACAATAAGGCTTTACGATGGCCGACTACAAATAGTCATAGGTCTGCAAGAACGGACGGGAGTTAAGGAGACGTAGCTGCAAGCCCATTCTCGCTAGGCAAATCAAAGAAGGGATGGAGCACTAAGCCTACCAACTCTACGTAAAGAAAATGCAGTCATGCCTCTGTGTTGTCACCGTTGTCTGAAATTGAGACTGATCACCTCAATAACAGAGAAACGACTGGTATGTTCGCATTTGCGCGGCATACCCAGACTAAGTTCATATGGAAAAGGCATCATTTCCTTACGACTGGCAGAGTCTTGCACACCCTCAGGAAGACGAAGTAAAATAAGCTGAAGGACCGGAAGCGGAGAATCACTCACGGCCCACCAGTGTTCGCACTTAAGTTTGATAAAACGATAGACTAGTAGTTGTTGCTGAATTACTTAGTTAGTATAGGTATTGGATGTACCAGCCACGGAAACTCACGCGGGATGTAAATATAAGAGTTCCTCCCCTGCTATTAGACAGACAGCAACGGAGAAGAGATCTTATCAATAAAACAAGTTATTACCTACACTTCATACTCTTAGTAGTTTTAGTGAAACAAGTATTAGCAATAAAATTACAACACCTTCCTCACACTACTCCGTTATTGAGCACTTAAAACGGTTAACCTTACTCTACTGAGCTTTGAGTTGGTTACCTGTAATACCTGTTTATCTCTGTAAATATTGTCTGGACCCAGGTCACAGTCATGTTTCAGGTATTATAAAGAAAATCTTTTCAAAATCAGATGTAATTATTTATTCTACTCTATATACACAGCTTCTTATTCACTAAAGACCCCCCCCCTTAGGCTTCACACACAGTAACTGTGACCCTCCATATTGCCACCCCAATCCAGATGGTGATTTCCAGAGTTTTGGTATTATAGAGACGTTCTTTATACTGCTGTGTAGCTGGTGTCAAGCCCAATGATCTCCCGCTAACAGAATCGTAATTGGCTGCATGCTTGTTGAGATATTTGCCATCTTGTCTGGAAAAGTGTTAGCCTAAAGTACACTCCCACTGAGTCCCACAGAGGCCAGCGATTTCCCGGGTTTTGGTGCTACAGAGACGTTCATCATACCGGCGTGTAGCTGGCGTCAAGCCCAATCCCCTCCCGCAAACAGAATTGAAATCAACTCAGTGAGTGTTGAGATATCCGCCATCAAGTCTAGAAAAGTACCAGCCTAAAGTCCACTCCCACAGAGGTCAGCAATCTCCTGGGTTTTTGATGCTATAGCGATGTCCTTTACACCACTGTGTAGCTGTCGTCAAGCCCAATCTTCTTCTGCAAACTGAATCGCAATCCGTCCCACGGTTGAAGAGTAATCTGCTATCGAGTCCCAAAACGTGCTAAGGTAAAGTAAGATCACTGACACAGAAGTTAGCAACTACCTGGGTTTTGGTGCCTTAGAGACATTCTTTATACCGGCGCGTAGCTGGCGTCCAGCCAAACCATCTCCCACTAACAGAATCTAAATCCATCATGCAGTTGTAGAGTAATTCACTATCGAGTCCTGAAATGCGCTTAGTTAATGGGAGACCACTGCCACTGAAGTTAACAATGTCCTGGGTTTTGGCGCTATGGAGACGTCCTTTATACCCACGTGTAGCTGGCATCTAGCGCAATCTTCACCCGCAAACGGAATGGAAATCCGTGGGGTAGTTGTGGAGCAATCTGCTATCGAGTCTGAAAACCTGTTAAGGTAAAGTGAGACCACTGCCACTGTTAGGCATATGCAATTCCAACTCCCCCCACTCGCCCCGATGTAGGGCCCGGACGTCCCCTGCAGTACGGTGTGAAGTTGCTAGTTACCAGCAAAAGTCGCTGAATTGGCAGCTTCCCCATAACACCCTATACGTTGTCGCCGTCCGTCTGACGAGAAGCTGTTTGCAGCATATATGAGAGGGGTAGTGTGTACTGCTCATGCAACTGGAATCCAGTATCTGATACAAAGAGTATCTAAGTGAGCAGAAAAAGCCTACTGAATCAGAAAAGAATAATGGTTCACGTTGTCCAACTACGAATAGTCATAGGTCTGCAAGAATGGACAACAGTTAAGGAGACGTAGCTGTAAGGTTATCTCACTAGGCAAATCAAAAAGCGATGGAGCTCTAAGCCTACCAACTCTATATGAAGATAATGCAGTCTTGCCACTGCGTTGTCACCGTTGTCTGATATTGAGACTGATCACCTCAGTAGCAGAGGAACAACTGGTATGTTCGCATTTGGGCGGCATACTCAGACTAAGTTCATAAGGCAAACGCATCGTTAACTTCCGCCTGGCGGAATCTTGCACACCCTCAGGAAGAGGGAATTAAAATAAGCTGAATGACCAGAAGTGGGAAAGTATTCAGGGTCTATGAGTGTTCGCACTCAGGATTGATAAGACAAAAAACTAGTAGTTGTTGCGGAGGTACTTAGTTAGTATAGGAATTAGATGTACCGGCCACGGAAACTCACGCTGGATATAAATATAAGAGTTTCTCCCCAGCTATTAGACAAGCAGCAACAGAGAAGAGATCTTATCAATATAACAAGTTATTATTTACACTTCATACTCTTAGTAGTTTTAGCGAATCGAGTACTAGCGACTTAATTACCACGCCTTCCTGACTTTACTCCGTTATCAAACACTTACAACACTTAATCCTACTCAACCGAGCTCTGAGTTGATTACCCATAACAGCGACAAAGGTTAGCGATTTCCTGAGCTTTGGTGCTATAGAGATGTTCCTTCTACCAGCATGTAGCTGACGTCAAGCCCAATCACCTCCCGCAAACAGAATTGAAATCGTGTCAGTAGTGTTTGAGATATCTGTTATTGAGTCTGGAGAAGCGCCAGCCTAAAGTACACTCCCACAGAGGTTATGGATTTCCTGGGCTTTGGTTCTATGGAGACGTTCCTTATACCGACATGTAGCTGGTATCAAGCCCAATCACCTCCCGCAAACAGAATTGAAATCAGATCAGTGAGCGTTGAGATATCCGCCATTGAGTCTGGAAAAGCGCTAGCCTAAAGTACGCTCCCACAGAGGTTAGCGATTTCCTGAGTTTCAGTGCTATGGAGATGTTCCTTATACCGTTGTGTAGCTGGCGTCAAGTCCAATTACCTCCCGCAAACGGAATCGAAATCGATTCTGTGGTTATGGAGAAGTTTGCCATCGAGTTCTGTAAGCACTGGTGTTAAGATTGTTGTAATGGAGGGAAGAAGATGGAAAGCGCTGGTTTTCTCCTAAGACCCCAGGTTAGTAAACAGCAGAGTGCCAAGAGTTTAGCGTGGGGGGACTATTCAGGGGCTAAGAGGTGGCAGGGAATCAGGATGACACAGAACTGGGGAAGAATAACTCTGGGGTTGACCAGAAGTGGGTCTGACATGATGTTGCGTCCGGATGCAACAAAGTCTGTTAAGGCAACCATAGATTGCCAGGATGCAAGTGGACGTTGCAACCAGCACCAGGGCGTCCAGGGCGCAGGGGGTGCAGAAGCGACGTCACCTACGTCAAGGTACAATGGCGATGCTCCAGACACCAGGTATTTTTTTTGCTGATGTACAGTCAGTCATCAGAAGTGTTCGTGATCCGAGACATGTTTAATTAGCAATTGCACCATACCATGCCGTGTGGTGGGATAGTAGTGGGGTTGCCAACGGGCGAGGGCGCGAGTGCTTCAGAAAACCAACAAACGAGTGAATGAACGACCAAAGAATTAACACAATCCACATGATAATAAATTAATTAAATGATAGAAATACGAATAAAAATAGCTAGTACTTTTTATAACCTCCCCTTGCTTCCAGAACTGCAGCTACTCTATCAGGCATTGATTTCCACAACTTCTCAAAAAACTCCTCAAAAATTGTCTTCCAAACCAATGGTAATACCAGTGCTAACCTCTTCTTAACACCTTCCTTTCCTCCTGGGGTATCTGCAATCCTGGGATACTGCTGGTGCAAGCGCTTTTTAAGCTCAACCCATGCATGCTTAATAGGATTTAAATCAGGGGAATAAGGAGGATGTTTCTCCACCTCAATACAGTTTCTCTCCAACCAGTCCATAACACTATAAGCCTTGTGAACACGAGAATTGTCTTGCTGAAAAAGACTATCTTGCATACCAAAAGATTTCATTTGATCAATAACCAAAAAAAGATGCCTTCTCAAGAGCCTAACATACCTTGTCTTATTGACATTTTGAGTAATAAAAACCAGAGAACCTTTTCTCTTACCCTAAAAGCAGCCCCAAACCATAAGCGATATTCCCTTATCCTTCTCCTTTGGATGAACACAATCACCTAGTAGCCACTTCTCTCCAGGCTCTCTGAAAACCCATTGCTGCCTTGGATCCTTGAATTTCTCCACACTGCACTCATCACTCCAAATAACTCCTTCAAAATCCTCCACTGTCCAGTTCCTATGAGCTATAGCCCACCTTAATCTCTTGGCCACATGCTCAGGTTTAAGCTTAGGCCTGGATTTGGCTAGCCATTTCTTAATATTGGCCTCTCTGAGTATTCTATTCACTATTTTTATTGATATTAGTTAGTTAATCATATCCTATCACTCAGAGTAGTACCAGTATTTGGAGGTGTTACCAGTAGAAAGAGAAATGCCCAGCGCATATTAATCCCTGAAAGCAAATCTAGTCATTTTGCGGTTGTTTTTGGCTGCCCAGACAATTGTGCGGCAACACTGATGGCTAAGAACTGGGGTGCGATCAGGGCAAGGAAAGTTTTCCAGAGATTGGTGCTCACATGCATGGGCAAGAAAGCTCTTAATTGTTGTCCAAGGCTGTCCAATAAGTTGAAATAACAAGAGCAATATTCCGGAGGCAGTAGAAAAGGGCAATTATCATTCTCTTTTCAACATTGGTCATCTCTCTTCTCTGTGTTTTTAGTGTTCACTTTTTTTTTAGTGTAGAAGGATTTGCATATCCAGATTGGTAAACCATGATTAAAAGAATAATTAATTGAAATGGGAGTTTTGTTAATTGTGTTATGGTTGGGAGTACCGGTGGCTTCAAGACGCTGTTCACTTTCACGGTCGCGAACTCATATCTGGCATTTTTGGCGAGGTAGCTGACTAAGCAATCACGAACACTTCTAACGACTGACTGTAGCTTTTACCTCACTATATTCTTCTGTGAAAAGAACCAAAAAAACATCTCAATCCACCCTTTACCAACCTTAGAAAATAGACTTGTTTGCCCAAGAGTATCAGGCCATGAAACTGATGGCAATATGTATTGGTGCAAGCAAGTCTACCAGTTTCCAAACCCTGCTACCTTGAGTTCAGAGTATAGTACCTGAAGGACCACAGTGAAGTGCATGATGCAGTACAAGTGGATTTCTGAGTACAGGAAGACAATGCCAGCCTATTCGGCTGCCATTTAGACCTATACCCTAACGGTAGAGCCCATTGCTAGTAGTGGCCTGGCACCCTGCTGGGCAGTCAACACAGTGAAGAGGGGGTTGTTTACTGAGTATTCGGATTTTTTGCTGAAAGATATATCAAAAAATCACTCGAGAACGTTGACCTCCCTGGGCCTGGCTGTTGCTCCCCCTGATCCTTCCATGGGTCACCACATATATCTGTATTCCTCCGGACATGTCCATAATCATCCCGTTTCTCTAATAACAGCAGAGTAAATACATAACAGAAACTTCTTCGTATATCCCTACAGCACCAGAATGAAGAAATCCTCTATACCATTCCTGTAACTTCCACAATCCACAACTTTCCTCCAGCGACCCTGACAAAAGAGCTCCTACTCTCTATCACCTTCGCACATCCGACTCTTTCGCCTTCGTTCCTCCATGGCTTCTATGCTTCTGACCTCCTCCAGCGACAGACAACGACTGCGGACAACAGCCACTTCTTTCCCACACCCATAGCTTCCGCCCAACGCTCGTGCTCTCCGACAATAACTTCCTTCCTTCCGACTGGAAGTAATGACTTCCCATCATCATCTTTGCGATGAATGTATGTGTTCGAAGTATATCGCCGAGTGAACAAGGAAAAAAATAGCAATGGCTCGAGGGATAGCAAAACAACAGCGGTAGCAGTGGCGACGATACCGATACCGATAGCGAAGTTCTGAGCATATCGAGCAGCACCTCAAGGCTTTCAACAAACGCCGCCAACCCACCACCAAAAGGAAGTGGGATCGCTAAATACCATACCATACCATTCCCAACCACCGTATTCCTCGTGCCCTAACCCACCAATACCACGCCCATCTAAACACCATAGTGCATCATCCCACCCACCGACAGCGTGGGCCAAATCACCACTGTCGACTCCTCCTCCTCGTTCTTTGCACTCTCTCCCTCCCAAAACACCCCAGCCAAACCTCCTTAAACCCTTTCCACACCCTCGCACCCTCCGGAGTGTCCGTCGCCTTCCCGATAGTATACAATACCAGGATAGTGACAAACATGAAAACTCCGCTGGCGCCCCAAAAGTCCCGTTGTCTATAAACGCCTTCCACATCCTTCAGCTGCATGGAAAAGTACCCTGTGATGAGCGTGAGCGGGACAAACACAAATGCGAATTTCGTAAGCAGGATAGCGACGCGGGTGAGTCGCTCCACTGACTCCGATTCTCGCAGGGCAATGAGATTGAACGTCATGTCTACCAGCTCTGATTTCTCCTGCAGACAGTCGCTGATCTCGCCAAGGGCGTAGAGCTTTATTCTATCCCTTAAGCGTTCGAATTTTGCGACGGCGAGGGGGTTGAGGGGGACACCAAGGACGTCTGGATCACCCATTGGAGCGACAGGGCCCTGTGAGAACTCAGCGGGAAGAGCAGTTAGGGCAACCGACCGCGGGGAGTTCTTTTTGTGAGAGTTTTCTTGGCGGTACAGGACATTGTCGATTATTATCTTTTTGGTCTCGTACATTCGCTTCAGCGTTGCTAGCTGTCGGGCAAGGCGATGGAGACGGGAAATTTGGGAGAGTTCGGGGCTGTTTTGCATTTCACAACGCTGCTGCTTGTTAGCGGTTGAAAAGGTGAGGGTGGAGAAGGATATACCAATTCACGCATACGGTTACTATACGGATATCCACGGCCAACCACAAGCTCCAAGGAGGAGTACCAATCGTCAAATAAATAATAGAAAAGGAGACTTGGGCCACTCTCGATCTAATTATCATGATCAGTCACTCCCATAGGCCCGGTAAATGCCGAATACTTACATTTTCACTCCCACCACCCTCAGCGAAATTCCTTCTGAAAGGCAATTCATCCATCCCCCCCGTTTGCACAGAGTTCGCTACTTTTCCCATAGCTATGTCAGACCTAGACAACGACCGGAAAACGGTGACTAGGTTTCTTCGTATAATTGCCAGCTCATGGTCGCCAACCTCTCTTCCCGGGGCTTCATGTAGACTCAGAACAGTGCCTAGAAAATCAGTATAATGCATACGAGCGGGGACATCACAGACAAACCGTCATCGCAAAGCACTAACCAGACCCACTGTCGCTTCCCATCGGGGTAATTTTCCCCTTTGTCCATGGCTGCTTGAGCATCTTCATCCTCATGCCATTGATTGAAACCGCCGTCGTTCTCATCACTATCGTCAGTCGGGACTTTCCTTTTAGGCATCTGATGCAGTGAGTTGAATCCGATGCACATGACTGCAGGAATCAGCATATGCCCAACAGAGACTAAAAGAAAACACACATCTTCCGCCCCACTCAACAGCATGCCAATGCCAAACATTGCTCACAATCTCCATATGTCCTCCCCTCCTAGCCCCCTGCGATACCGGTAAAGGAGCAGTGGCGTTATCCATCGCCCCCAGGTTGGTATAGCTATCTACCGTGCCCCCAACTTCAATATCCGGGGGGTGTCGGCGGAACAACCTATCTCTTATCGAAGGTACAGATTTCTGATGAGTGGGAGTATGAGCGTGCTCGGCCGGTGGCGCTGTAAGAACACTAGTATGCCGAGAAGTGAATCCATAGTGGGCAGCAATCGTCTGGACGAGTTCCTTCTGTGTATGCGGAGCGAATATATTACTAGTAGAAAATCAGAATTAGTCTAGAGCTTTAACTAGGTGATAAAACGTGACCGACATCCATCTAGTGCGTAACTCCCTCGGTCTCTGCAATAGGTTAGCCCAAGCCAACCCTTCTTAAAACGCAGATGGCCTTTACGGCAGCTTACATCTCGCTTCAAAAGATTCTTCAAGCTGTCTAAGGTCTCTGTCTTCGACGAGTCGAGATCCAGAGCACACCAAGCCCCACCACGCTCGATCTTTGGCTCCCCTCCGAAATCGACAATAAAATTCCTCGTCGAGTGATTCAGAAGTGCATCTTCACACTTCTCGTATACACTATCGTCGTCCAGATTCTCAAATTTGGCAGTAAACTCCGAGTTGAATCCAGAGTAGTAGTCCGGACAGGGCGTTCGCGGAACAACACGCCCGAATGACGGTGGGCTCGGCTGCGGAGGTTCCAAGTTCTCGAGTTGAATACCAGTAGCGCTACCCGTAGAGCTCGGGTTATCCATGACGCGTGCGGGTGCGATAATCTCGCAGGTCCGAAGAGAGAGGAAGAAGCGGGAGGAAAGGGATGTTATTTATTGTATGTGTGGCTAAGCGAAATGGTGTTGTAGGGGCTTGCATGGTTGCTCCGAGCATACATGCCGAGATTGGTGGCTGAATGTTGAGAGCACCATCCCAATACTGGAGTCTGCCTCGAGCTCAATCTTTGCTGACTCCCAAACAGGAAACCACTTGGCTGGTTTATGCGGACTATTTTCTATGAGGAACATTGGAGATACTAAATTTGAGGTCTTTCACAGGTTCGGTCCCACGCCGGACATAAATTAAGACGAGCAATCAAGGTTGAGACTCCCGCGGGCTCCAAAATTAGCCTCGCGGAAGATAATCCGTTCCCCTGCGTGCGGGACTTACCCGGCCAACAGGAATTCCCAACGGTTGAAGACTCCCCGCCATGGTCACTCCAGCATCCGGCTATCACCAGTCCACCACAAGGCATCTTTCTCTCCCGCAAAGGCTTCCAGGTCTCCGCGAACGGTGCTCGTGGGTAACCACAAAAACACATCTGTCCTCAAACCTCTCTTTTACACCTCTCCAAAGCTTTTCAGCTGCACAAGAGTATACGATAGACGCGGTAGTAGCGCCAACTGCGCCCAGCACAGTACTGTACAAGACGCCCGCAATGGGTTCGTCACAGAGCTATTACACAAGGGGCCACTACCACCGCGCAAAAAGACACCGGGGACCGGGCAAAGGGCCATTAAAAACCAGGCTCTGTAACCTTTGATCTACCTGACCCTACTGCCCTCCGGCTCGGCTACTAAATGCTCTCTAGAGTCCGAGGCTGGCGCCAGAAATAATGAGCAGTGTAAGGGCTTCCCACTGAAAATTGCCATATTCGTGACCTTGCAACCACTGATTCAGTGAAGCAACTTAAATTAAACCTTTACCTATATGTGAAACTATCCTCCGGACTTTACTTCCCAACCCTTTGAAACTCTCATTCTAAACTTGCTAAGGAATTGTCAAGAACACTAGTTATTGCAATAGTCTTGGCGCAATTTCTAACAATTTTGCATGGGGAATGACAAGGCTTGGCACTGCTTTCAACCATCACTCTACAATATTGCATGCCAAAGTAGCCAACAATTTTTCTAATAATCTGTGAGCATGTGGGAAAATATTTGAAAGAATTTTGGTCCGTGCCGCCAATTTTCAACTTTTTTTACAGCTCCAGAATGCATTGAATGGAGAGCGTGAAGTAGGATGGTTTGGGCTGTTACATTCCACGGTGCTCATCATTTCTGCCACCAGCCTTGTACTGGCACCGCTCCTACTCGCACGACCCCGTTCGCCGTCGGGCAATTTGAATATCATACATAAACGGCTGCTGAACCGAAATTCAAGAATTCCCCACATGCGCTCCCAAGTTAAGGCCAGGCCACAGATCCTGATGTAGAATACCAGCGGTTAGTTACGCCCCGCGAAGCAATAGGGAGATCACCCACACAGCTATTCCGGGTTGATTATGGAATATGATTCGATATTCGTGTTCCGGCGTTCTCCCCCGATGGTCGAGAAATCCAACTGGCAAAGAGGATGGCCACCAGTACTAGTACGGTAGTAGTACCTGGTCAAGCAGATGCCCCTTCGCCAAGTGTGCCACATGTTACATGAGCAGCCACGGCACTGGTCAAGAAAAGTTACCGGCATCCAATCACCAAGTAAATTTTTGTTGCTGTGATTCGTGGTACGTAGTAGTACGGAGGAATAAGGAGTTCGGAGTGCTGTTCAATAGTGTGCTGCTTTTGATCCTGCGCTTCTCGTACCCCCCCCAGTTAGTTGATATTTTCACAAGGATAGGCCTAACAATTGAGTGTGCTCCTATTGACTTTATGGGACGGACAACGGGATATTCCTTTATCCAGTAGGATGGAACATCCGCTATCCGTCCGGTCCAATTCCATACATTCGGGCGCTGCAAACACCTGCCCCGCCCTCCCGCCGGTATCCCACGAAACGGAAACGATTTGATTGACGGGACGCAGCAAGCACACATAAGCGAACAAGGGCATATCGCTAGTCGGCAAAAATATCATTCGTTAGGGCTCGTAGACCCACCCGCCCGATAGGATTGAAGGGTTAGGGAATCCACCAGCAATTGTGGTCTGATAGCACCTCGTCGCAATGAATATTTAGCACCGATATAAAGCTCCCTTCTCGACGCTCAAAGCAGAAATGGATGTGGTGATAGGTCCTACGCATATCACGAAACCAAATCCACAAAACCCACCACGGCAGGCGCTCTCTAGAGATTAAAAAAAAAAAAAAAAAACAGTTTTTGGTATTCTTCAAAAGACCTACCGTAATCATACTAACCTCAAACCAAACCAAAACCCACTTACCACCACCCATCAAAAACGCCTCACCGAGAGAGAAACGCAATACCCGAGTACGAGTACCATAATAGCACCCCCATCATGCCGCTACACAACCGGTGGAACCGCACTGAACCCCGACCCCTGTCTCCATCTATCTATCTACGGTAGTTCAAAAGGGAATCCCCACAGCAGAACGACGACCACTTAAAGCCCTCAAGGATACAATAAAATAAACTCAACGTTTCAACCCCACAGTCCAGTCACCGCCGCCCCCCACAACCTGACGTGTAGTTAGTATGCGAACGCTAGATTTGCTTGCGTGTGTGGGGTTGCTTTTTCCCTGTTTGTTCCTGGCCGCGCCGTGGGTGGGGCGACTGGAAGGCTCCGGGTGCGGCATGATGGCACCCATGGGCAGATTCGGGATTGGACGGGGGTTGGTGTTTACTTGCTTGATTGGCTGGGGTGGTTGGTACCTGCGCATTGGCAGATAGACTAGGTTATGGTTAGTGGGATGAGTGTGCGGAATTAGCTTTCTTTGGGTGATGAAGCTGGGGGTTTTTTCTTTCTCCCCCGTGGTTGTTGCGAAGGTTTTTCTTCATCGTGAGCGAGGACGAGGAGGAGGAGGAGAGGTTTTGTGAAGTGCCGAGAGAGAGGGTGGAGTTGGGAGTGGTAGTGGGAGATGGAGGGATCATTCTTCACCTTCTTGCAGGTGGTAAGGAATAGTGAATAGTGAATAGGTAGTTGGAGCAAAAGTTGGTGAGAAGGTTGTGGATGTACAGTACTGTACTACATCGTCGCTTGATCTACTTCCCCACACTTATATGGCATCCACCTTCCAAGGTAAAGTCCAGCTTAATCCACTTCAAGCACAGTACTCAGTACATGAACGTTATCACCCAATTCCGCACTAAACCATACTACACTCCCCTACTCGAGTACACACCGTACACGAATACTTAGAGTACCATCCATAACCTCTTCAGACAGTTCCCGCGTAGGTACTGGTAGCGCATCTAAAGCCCATTGAACCATCCTCTCTCGCCCCCACCATTCATTCCATTCTATCTTCCGAACTAGAACTCAGAACCGACTACTTGAGTAGATACGCTACGCAGGGCAGGCCTTCCGCACAAAAGATACTAGTGACGTCAACGGCCAACCAGACTGTGCATTCCGCTGCGGGTTGCAACCACCCGTTCGTACACACATATTGGTAAAATTATAGCAAAAATAGCTCGTCTCTTTTGTTTGTGGTTGTTCTCGGTTCATTGCTTCCAAGGTGCCCCGTACCGAGCAACACAACATAGCATTGCGCAGGACAAAGCAATCGCTTGCTTGCGTGAATTCCATTCCGAACTAGCTGGCTGGTCTGGTTCGTTAGTTTCTTGATGCCTCTTGTTTTTTTGCTTTCTCTCACTCCTCCATTCACCGTGGGGTGGTTGGTAGAGAAGAGGGAGAGAGGAGGGGAGAGAAAAAAAAAAAGAATTTTTTCCGCCTTGGTTTGTGCAAAATTTTGTTCCCGACTAGACTACTTTTTTGTTTGGCGTTGTGACCGACCGCTTTCTGACCCATCACAGGGGGATGTTTGGATTTTATAAATTCGGTTTTAGCGGAGTAGCCGAGATGCAGATAGTCCCGTTCTTGCCGGCCATTGCTATGCGTACTGTATTCGTAGTCGTATGATATAGGGGATGCGGTACTTGGCTCGAAAGAAAAGCACTGTACAGTACTCGTACAAGTTCGTGCACAGATTTGTTTGGAGCGGATGTCCAGTTCTGGAAGGGGTCGGCGGGGTTCATGCAGGGAAGGGTAGGTACCGGTACCGCACTCGCAGTTCTTAGTGCGAAGTTGTAACACCCTTCTCTGGTGGGAACCTAGTCTGTGAACACGGTCATATTGGTCTAACTATCATAGATACCCCCTGGGGCAAATAAGAAATGGCACGGCGTCCACGAAACCTCTTCCCATTGCAATCAATAGGCCGGGGAGGCTGGCCGTCGGGAGGATCTACCGAGACGACAGTTGAGCGGAGGAGGAGCCCAGGACCATTGTAGGAGGAATATAGTCTCGCGGTTAGAGATTATAATACCACTATTGTTGGAGAAAGTTCGCCGGTCAATAATGTACGTAATGCTTGATGTACCTGTGGTCCAAACCAAAAGCCAAGGACGAGGTGAGGTGGTGGTGGATTACCTGGGGTACATGAAGATTTGTTTTTACCACACGCAATTCGGGTATCTCCTCCACCGTATTGGCTGCAAGGGATTATGGCGTAGCGGTATTTGCCACATAGCGCTTGGTTCATCTGTCACGTTGTTCTTGGCTTCGTCTACGTCGCGGGCAGGAAAATAAAAGCCTCAAAGGGCAGTAAAGCTAATCTACTGCCCTCAAAATGTGATGTGCTGAGGGGTTGTGCCGTACGAGTACTCGTACAGCACTCGTCCTTGAGCACGGTAGCAGCGCTATTGGCGCCTCACCAAAAGCAAAGTATTCCTCTGTCGTAGGTGTACCGGTAGTACTGTATGTATGTACTAAAGTAATCGCACGCTACCGGTACTTGGATTTGTAGTTCTGCGGCTTGAAGGTTAGAATATTGTACTAAATGGGGGTACTTTGCGGGGAGCAACATGAAGGAGAGAGCGAAATACCGGTACATAGCTGGTTACCTGTCAGATATCAAGTTGTCGAAAAAAGATACCACCACAGTACTCGAGTACCCATACCCCGACTCGCGGAAAAAATAAAAATAAGGCGAACGTTCTCAACAAGCGGAGGACGAGCGCGGCTCGTTCCTTTTCTGGGGCCACACGTTGCTTTTTTGCCAGACCTTGATGTTGCCATGCTGATTGCCAACAGCTACGACGACGCTAGACAAAAACCGAGGTGGTGAAGATTAGGGGTAATAATAAAGAATAAATCAATAAACCGCCGGAATACGAAAAGGAAATTGAACAAACTGATGATAATAGAATAAATAATTACCAACTCCGACGACAGTTGGCCAATACAATAGATTTATGGAGGGAAATTTCGGGCTCCTTGCCGTACGGCACGGTAGATGTGTTTGGGAGAACGAGTGGAAGGCGTGGGATTCTGTGCGACGGTTGCCGTTTCTGGGCATGGGTTGGAGATTCACCCCCGCGCTTGGGATTTGTGGGGCAAAATACATTCAGCGTGAAGCCGTACTTATGCAATCCTGTGTTAGTGCAAACAAAGTCTAGGTTGAATTCATCTCACCGCAACACCTATGCGCCCTACAGTACTGGTATGATATCTTCAGTATGGTGCCCGAGTATTCATCAGAGCACAGCCCAGCTATACTCGTGTACTGCGTGTGCTCGAGTAGCGATGCCGCACTTCGTGCCAGTAATACGGTAAAAATAGTACTGTACTGTATCGAGCAAACAGAGCCACAAGTTTCCGTTGTTATTCCTATCTGCGCGACCCTGTTGGACTCGTATCGCTGTTTCCTTCCGAGGATCCGGACTGATTTTCCCTGAGTGGAAGGTTTTCTATCTTCTGCTTAAAGATTACCGTAGTCCTTCAGTACGAAGGCGTACCGTACTGCCCCATGGTGAAAATCATTTCCCTCCCGTACGAGTATTCCGAAGTACCATATCAGGGCAGCTGAGTTATGAACTCTTGAGGCGTTTGCCATGAGAATGCAGATGGATGACTGCAGTATTGGCGGGAGGCCCACATACCGCCAGCGGCGAGCTACAATAGATGGTTACAGTGTATTGCCGCGACTTACACCCGGCACTGGCGAGTTATTTCTTTGAGAGTTTTTTAATTCTTTTCCTTTCTTCAAACTTTATCCATCCCAAAACTGATGCACCTCCGTGAGGTGAAATCGGCAGGAGGTGAGCCTCATCTCCACAGTGGCCAGACCTCACAAAACTCCCAACAGTCTGAGCTGAAACCACGCTAGCCTTCTGCCAGTTTTGGGGATAATTACTAGAAGGCATGCTTCGCGGAACGATCAAGATCACTCGGCCGTTGATTGAAATAAACCATTGCGCACACATGCCTCCGATATTTCTCGAGCTCACCCCGAACTGATAAGGGAGGAATCAGAGATTTCGGCACAGATCACAGATAAATGCTTGGTCTATCAAACGGTGTCATTTTAACCATCTTGACCTCCTTGTTACCTTTATCGCTCGAGCAGGGAAGGGAAGCGCCGGAGCATTGAAGTGGCATACTAGTATAAGGTGTGGTGTGTGCTGGGGTGAGCAATATATCGAATTAGAAATATTCCAGATCCTTTAGATGGGCACCGATCGCAAAACATGTGTGGGACCCTACCTGAATTTTGAAAATAATCAATTTGGGGGAGTCCAACCCCGGAGGACATGCAGGGCAGCAGGCAGTGTGCAGCCTTTGCAGCAGCCGCACACGACCACCAACCATATTTCCCGCCATGAGGATGGGGGTCGACGTCAGGGGGCCGAGGGAAACAAAGTGCACACAACCGGCTGCCGCCTTAATTTCGCTTCGGGGAAGAATACCGGTATTTGGATGATTGAAGGTGGGTTTTGCGGCGATGAGGCGTGAAGGGTCGCTTTTCATGATTATAGCGGCCGCTTACCGTATTCCGTTCTTCCTCACAGCGCATTTTCTTCCGAGCAACTTACCTACTTTCCCCGGCGGCCGGCCATCGTAGATGAGTGCTCTCATGGCCTGTTTAGTATAAGGGGAATAGTCAACGATGTCAGCTCGACGACCGAACTTTTCCTATGATCGCGCTGATGGAGCACTAACAGCACTAACTGCTAATCAAGCGCACCGTTGTGTCGGATCTGGAAGTGAATCTCTCAGAGCTTTCGTAAATACTGGGGGGCTTGTTTGGAATGTCGTTCTCATGACTTCGGCCGGTAAGCCAGGGTTCAGTTGGCAACAAAATAACGCGCGACCAATTTTCCGAGCTGCGTCATTCGCTCCACCAGGTGATGACCCAAAACACTCATTGGACCGTCCACCACGTTAGCCTCGGTGCCACAATAGGGGATTGGTGGAGTGGGTGGGATGTCATCAACGCCCTGAACCTACCGGTATCATACCAGAAAGCCCACAACCACCACCATCCATCACACCTCTCCTCAGAGACCCAGATACCGATAGACAACCAGGGGCCCAATACGCACGTTTGTTCATCATTCACTATGACTGGCCAATGTGCTATCTCTGCTGGTATCACCCTCCACACTCCTTTCTCGTCCTCCCCCCCATCCATCCCTCCTTTCCCTCTCCCTCCCCTTTCCTCCCACCTGCCTTCCGCCTCCCCGCACTACACTTCACTGCCCCCCACCCACTTGCTGAATTACCGGTATTTTCCTCCCCTGAGTTATACCCCCCTACTTCGTTGTTGTAGGTGGGAGACCGCTCCTACTTTTGACTCCCTCTTTATCCTCTCATCCACCCTCCTTTGACCGATACACTACCATAGGACTGATTCCTATCAACCCAACCATCTGTTAACATTTACAGGTTGTCGGTCTGATGGCAGTATTATTTTGACGACTTCTCGCCCTTTCTTCTTTCTCTCCCTCCCTCCTCCCCCTCTCTATATCTCCCACCATCCAGCCAAGAGCGACGACAAATTCAGCTAAACCTAAACCGCCAGGTTCTTTAAACCCACAATGCGGTTTTCTAACGCCTTTACCCTAGGCTTTCTAGCCGCTGCCTTTGTTAGAGCAACTCCGGTTCAGAATCAGATTCCCCTGAGTCCGAGTGAACTGGTCTCGGTACGCGATGCACCAGCATCGCAGCCCGAACCTAGAAAGTTGAAGGGGCGATTTTTGCATATTACTGGTGAGCTTTTTGCCGTATTCAGCGCGTGGCAGACAATATATTAGGTGATATAGGATTAACATTTTGCAGACCTTCACCCTGATCCCTTCTACCTCACGGGCTCCGATCCCAGTGAGCGTTGCCATCGCGGTAAGGGAGATGCTGGTGTTAATGGCGCCGAAACCACGGGCTGTGATACTCCGTTTAGTTTGGTGAACGAGACCTTCGCCTGGATTAAAGAAAACCTCAGAGATGTAAGTTTCCCTGCCCTGCGAAATCCTAGCATTTGGGCAAGGAACAGGGGGCTGACATGGGGGCAAAATACAGGAAATCGACTTTGTTATCTGGACCGGTGACTCTGCAAGACATGACAACGACGCCAATATCCCACGTAGTGACAGTCAAATTTTCATGTTGAACCGGCGTATTACCGCGGGAATGATCGATGTCTTTGGGAAGCCGGATAATCTTGGTGATGATGACCCGACAAATGACTTGGTTGTCCCAATGTAAGCTTCTATCTTACCATCTTTCTGAACAAAACCCGCTTCAGGTGATATCTTCTACGACTCTTACGGTTTCTAAAATTGATGTTTAGTATTCCGACTCTTGGAAATAACGATATCTTTCCTCACAATATTATGACGGACGGTCCCAATAAGATCACGCGTGAATTCTCGGATATCTGGAGGAATTTCATTCCACAAGACCAGTATGACTTGACTGATCGTCAATTATTCTTATCCGGTCATTTGCCTAACATTTGTACCTTTAGATATCACGTGTTTGACAAAGGGGCCTATTTTTGGACCCAAGTCGTACCGGGAACCAACGGCAAGACAGGTTTGGCTAGCAAAGGCGGTCTTTCAGTCATTTCGCTCAACACGATGTTTGTTTGCTCCATCTCTCTCTCTCTGGTTGGACTTTGATTCCTAACAACGACTCTAGCTACTTCTTCGGTTCCAACGCTGCAGTCGATGGCTGCGACCTCAAAGGCGAACCAGGTTATGAGCAGATGGAATGGTTGAAGATCCAATTACAATTGATGAGAGATATCGGGATGAAAGCTATTTTGATTGGCCATGTTCCGCCAGCTTGGACAAGTACAAAGCAAAGTTGGGACGAAACGTAAGCGTTCCTGCTCCCAATGTAATGTCCATACTAAACAATCTTGCAGGTGCTGGAAGAAGTATGTTTTGTGGTCCAAACAATATCGTGACGTTATCGTGGGGTCTATCTATGGGTATGATCTCCCAGTCTTCCGATCTCCCGTCGACGTCCATCACTAACGTTATCCTAGCCATATGAATCTGGACCATTTTATGATGCACGATAGTGACGAGCTCAAGCCACCCCATGACGACAGCAAGCGTAAGAAGAAGCCCAAGCAGAAGTGGCCCCGCGGCACTGCTGTTGAAGAGATGATTGCTCCCGAGGTGGATTCCTCGGAATTCGATGAGGAGAATCCGGTTTACAATGTTCAGAACGCAGAGTCATACCTCAATTCATTGAGAGAGGCATTTTCTTACCTTCCCACTCCTATCGGAGTTGTTGGCAAAAGCGATGACGAGGAGGACCCCTATGATGGAAACCAGAATGCCGATTACTCTCAGAAAATTGGGGGCAGATGGGGTGAGCGATACGTCCTCTCGATTGTTGGGCCAAGCGTTGTGCCGAATTACTTCCCGACGTTGAGAGTCATCGAATACAATACCACTGGACTTGGTGATGTCAACGTGGTGGTTGGAGGAGCTAGTGCCAGGCCCAATGACGATCTTCAGACCTCGCGGACCAACAAGGACCCGTCCACTCCTAGCCCACCTTCCAAGACTGCGCCTCCCGGTCCAGCCTACTCCATGCAGCCATTTACCTTTCTTGGCATCACCCAATATTATGCCAATCTCACGAGGATCAACGGACTCAAGAAGGTTGATAATCAACACTTGGAATTGCGAGATTCCACCGATGATAGAACGTTTAGATACGAGCTAGAGTATAACACTAGGACGGATAAGATCTATAAACTTAAGGACATGACCGTCAGGAGTTATTTGAAGCTTGCGAGGGAAATAGTCGACGCCACTCGCCGAGGAAATAAGAAGCAAGGCAACAAAGGCGAGACGAAGGGTATAGATGATTCTGCTGAGGAGTGTGAAGATCTAGAGGTTGAAGATGATGAGGAAATAGATGTTGGAGAGGATGGTGATGTTGAGGAAGAGAAGAGGAAAAAGAGGCGCAAGAATAAGAAGCACCACCACAAGTTGAAGGATCATATCTGGCACACTTTTGTAAAAAGAGCTTTCGTGGGTACCATCGAGGGTGATGAACTTGGCTTGTGATTTCATTTAGGGTTTTCATTAATTTTTGTACTGGTTCTGGTTCGGGGGTCATATTGTTTCCTGTTATTCTCATTGCATGGCGTTTTGATGCTTCATTCTAATTTGGCGAGTATTGGTTACATTCATTTCTTTTCCGCGTTCCGGTTGGGTTTGCACAAGGTTTGTGACTTTTCAATTTTGTTTCTTTATGCAGTCGGTATTACTGCTGGGTTTCATGAGGTTCAGTACATGAGTAGAACAATCCAAGTGGACCGCGAATGAGGTCAATTGGTATTCAAACTGATGTTGCACTGCTCCTGCTTGTGAAATTGACATAGGGCAAGAGGTTTTTCTAGGTTTAGCAGCGAGGCTGCCATCGCACAAGGGCGCTCTGCAGCGCCAACAACAAATAACAGACCCGCGGCCGAAATCCCTTACCAGTGCAGCAAAAGTTGTAATTTTTCCGCCTTTTCAGCCTTCAACAGGTTCCTCCGCAAATGCGGAGAGCTTCTCAGGTGCACGAGCCCTATTTAGTCGATTTTTGCCCATTAGCATCGTCTCTAGGGTTTCCCTCGAGCCTTGTGAACTACAACTAAGGTATCGAACGTGGCAAACTTACCAGCCATCCATGGTGGGAATGCATCTTAGTGAACTTGTCTTGTGGGTTGGGTGGGCGAGTACTGTGAAAACCGGGTTTCGGGGTTGGCGCGATTGCCGAGCGCCCTGGTGAAGGACTGGGGTGGGAAAGGATGGGCAATCGGGTATAGAAAGACTATGATATCTCTTTCTTTCGGTGAACAGGGTAGCTATCTCGAGCTTAGGGCCTTGCGCAAGAACTTGCCCCGTCTATCAAAGTTGTCTATACCCCCTGTCCCGGGGGGTATAGACAACTTTGATAGACACTATTACCCGCAGCTGCCTCACACTGCTCGGAGACTAATCAGCAGAATATGTTCTTTCTTCTCCGAACCTCGTAATATTTAAATATGTGCCAATTGAGTGGTCGGAAAGGTTTTCGGCGGCGTCAGCAACTGGGGCGACGTCCACATCCACGACCTATCACTCGCCAATCTGGGCAGACGCTACTACTCCTTTATCACTCACCTGCGCGTCCCGGTCAGCTGCGTGCTAACACCGAACGGATCCTAGGAACGGTTCGGCAATGTGCCCTTGAGCTCGAGGCCAAAACGACACATGGGCTCTGGATGCGGTCAAGACTGAGAGTACGTACCACTGCGACAACTCCGTCTCCACCTTCGGCGCTCGGGACATCAGGATCAGTCTCGCGACCAGAATGTCCTTGCTCCCGGGAACGTGGACGAATTATGGTCTCGCCGCTCGCCCCTAGACTACTCCTGCGGGACCCCACCGTGGGGCATCGCAAACACCATGGATCCGGCGCAATCTACGACTACTAATTTAAAAAGTGCCACCCATCCTCCTGCTGCTTCTGGGTAAAGATCTGCGGATCCGGGCTTCCCGCGCTCGGCCCAAACCAGATACCGAGACGAAGCACCTGGTACGCAGAGATGGGCTACTGGTACATGTATCCCCCCCCCGCCCGGCTTCTGCTATGGGCCTAGCGCTAGCGTATCTGCTGCTGGGGGTAGTACGGGATCAAGCTTAGGCGGTCAAAGAACCTTTGGCGCCCATTTGCGGATCCTGCTAGCGTGACTTTGCATGCGGGGGGTGGGGGTATGGTTTTTGGGAGTTATGGGTGGGTGCATGGGTTTGGTGGGCAGGGGAGTTTGAAGGATGACGGGAAGGGTGTGCTTTACTATCATTGCGGTGAGTCTTGTGAGGTTTTTTCGAGCAAGGAGCGAGGAGAAGGTATAACTTTTTGGGAGACAGATGATACGAGTGTTAGTTGTATTGATGAGGATAAGTTCCTTGGGTAGAATCAGATTAGGCACGTGTAGGGGTTGCCGGTACTGGTTTGGCATCACAAGAATTGTATGGGCATCTGTGGGTTGTGAGGGTACGGTTCGAGAACTTACGGGAGGAACGGTGCGCGGAAATTTCAGAGATTTATTTGCGGCTACGGGTATCTGTTTTTCTGGCTATCTTCTTGCGAGCGTAGTTATAGCAGTAGTAGTAGGCTCAAAAGCGAAGCTCAGTCACCTGTGTCTTCGGTCGCATGAGTACTGCACCGTGCGGTACTTATCTAGTCACGGGCGATCACTCGCAATGCGCTTTTTTTTCGTCTTTCGCGGAAACCCGCTTTGTTCGTCTCAACTTCTGTGTGCCAGGGACTTTTAGGGTGATCCCCTTCTTCGCCTTGGGGTTAAACCCTCTTCTAATATATTCTACTAGATCTTAGGGGGTTGGCGCGGATATGGAACCCCCGGTCGTAAAAAACCTCTTTCTCCCGCGACTATTGATAAGTACGGCGTTCACACATCTACTTAGTTAACTTACTTTCGAAGGGAATCGGCGAGCGGCTCCTATCGGCGGCACTTCTTTATCGCTCGAGACTGTATCTCACATTCTTTTCTTCGGCACTGCTGAATTTGCTACCACTCAGGCAGGGGGTAGGGGTGTGGTGTGTGATGCTACTCATATGGACTGCGAAGTGTGATCATGGAGAAGCATTGGTGTTAATATAGGAGCAGAGTCACGTTAATCTTAACGGGCGGGACACGAGGCATTAGGGAGGTTCTACAGTAGGGTGCGCACGACAACGGGGTAGTGCATGTGAAAAACAGAAAATTTGAATAAATTTCTATTTCTAAGAACTATCGTATCAACTAATAGAAATGGTAAAAAGTTTACATTTAAGGAAGCTATATCTGGATTTATCTAGGCAAATAATACTAAGGAAAATACTAGAAAAGTGAGTTGAACATGATGAAATTTGTATAAGGACTTGTCATTCAATATTGACCATTAAAGGAGAATAGGTTACGGCAGCAGGTCAAACGTGCAAATAAGAATTTCCGTTGCAACCAAACCTCCCACCAGCAGCCAAGGCTGGGTAACTACCCTCCACCTAAGCGAACTTGTCTACCTACTGTCCTGGCATGTAAAGCCAAAAAAGGTGATCTCTAAAAAATTAACCTACTATTAGATAGCCCAGATTTCAGAGAATATGGCTATCAAACTGGCTAAGGAAGCGAAATTCTTGGTGGTTTGTAAAACTGTGAAATCTTCATCTGACCTCATTTTAGTGGGGTTTTCAGATAGTATAGTTACCCTACCTGTCCCACTGAACTAGTTACCCTGCCCAGCCCACTGAACTTGCCCGCTCACTGCCAAGGCATGTAATGTAAACACATATTATAATCTCTAAAAAATGAACATCCTATTCAAGTTAGATAGCTCAAATTTAAGAGAATATGGCTATCAAACTGACTAAGAAAGTGAAATTGTTAGTTGTTCATAAAACTCAGAATTCTGTATTTTAGCTTGTTATACATGGTAATCATGTCTACATAAAACATGTGTGACCAAATTATAAAGATAATATCTGTTAAGTATATATGTATAGGGTACTGAATTCAGCCCTTATACCTACTGCAACAGAGCCTAACACTTCCCTCTTGTTCAGATGTGAGTCACTGGAACTGGTATGGGTACTAAGTTATGTTTTATGTTTTGTTTTAAGTATTGTCTGATACTAAGTATGTTTTATGTTTTGTTTTAAGTATTGTTTAATACTTAGTATGTTTTATATTTTATTTTAACTTTTAAGTATTGTTTGATACTTAGTAACGTCATTTACGGTGAAACCGATCAGTACGTAGATCCCGCTCAGGTAAAAGTTACGCACAGACTTGTCTCACTTCCCCAGTTCCGATAGCCTCCCCGACTGCCGCAATGAACCGACACGAAATCCAGAACACCCTGCCTCTGCTACCTCTTCCCCAATTCCTCCCGATACCTGTATTCCCCCCAATCCCTTACATATCCGTCCTAGTGACATTTTATATTCACTACCCTCACTCCCACTATCCTCATACTCGTCTATCTCTTTCCAATCCTCCTGCTCGCTGGCTTCAACCTCTCCTTCTTCAATTAATGGCATGTAGGATAGACTCGGAGTTACTGTAGCCCTTGATTTCTTCTTTGATTTTGTAGAATTTGTTATCTTTGAAGAAGCTGTAGCAGCCAGGGTAGTACCTTTCCATCCTTACATGCCTGCCGTGCAACTTTTTCTTTATCAATTCTCTCTCTTTTTTTTACGGAGTTCTATTATCATAGCCGAGGTGACCACAGTAGCTTGTGTAAGCTTTCGGCGATCGGCGGTCTTTTTCTTTTTTTGACCTCCAACTAGCTCACAGTACTGGCGGTGCGCTTCTTCGCCAAGAACCTTATCCGCAATAGTCTCCTGATACCCATCAGAGAGACTGGTAAGTAGTCCTTTGAGCTGCCGGGAGGTTGGTGTATCACGCTGAACAAGGAAGAGGGCAGAAGGTGTTGTACAACTAACTGCCCGTGGAGTTTTAGGAATAAGAAGACAGTTGTTCTTCACCGGTGGGCATTTTTGCACTTGTACTACTGGCTGTAGGACACACCGTGCATTTAGTGGAATAACTCCCACTGCCTCCCAGGCATGCATGATATTCAGGTAAGTGAACGTCAAGTCTCGAGCAGGTAGAAATACCCTATATTGAAAAAGAAGGTTAAGCTAATATTAACTTTAATAAGGGATTAAAAGAGAGACAAATGGTAAAAAGTCCCCTTTGGTAAATGAACCTTGGTTTTTGTGAAACCATTTGTCCAACTCATTGCTGTAGTGACGCTGGAGTGGTGAGAATAGCCCAACATCGAGGGGTTGTAAAAGATGTGTTGAGTGGGCCGGCAAGCAGAATGGTATAATCCTCTTCTCCAAACACATATCAAAGAAAAGTCAATTAAAGTGCGATGTATGGCCATCAAGTAACAATAGTCTGTAGGCTCCCTGGGCTCTAATAGTAACAAGTAAAATATATATTAGTATTAATAACTAGGTAAATATAGTGAAACTGTACAGGAATCTAGTATGTATTTATAATACTTACATATCCTTGGTTTCCTTCTCAAAAACTTCAGATAGGCACTGAAGTCCAAGCTTTTCATTACTCCACCCGGTAGGAGAAAAACCAAAAATTGCCCTATCTTTTTTCCTTAAATATGCATACCAGCCCATGTAGTGAGCTGTTCCCTTGTTTATGATCATCGGTGGTAGTGCACGGCCATTGCCACTGATAGTTTCAATTACGGTCACCCAATCACGTGATCCATCTTGAGTCAGCTTGGGGGTTCACCGTGCACTCCGACAAATTACTTTACAGCGCATTGCCGTACCCATCAAAAAAACCTTTCTCCTCCATGTTGTAGAGATTATGTGATTCAATAGAGTATTGATTAATCAAGCCTTTCAACTATGTACATAATAAATTAACTTGAGTTATTCTGAAGTAGTTCTGGTAAAGCCAGTTTACCTTGTGAAAGTAGTGCTTAATAACTTCAGGATCGCTTACCAGAGCCCGCTGCCGGTCAAGCCTAGTACTCAAGCGTGAGGCTAGCTGAGGGTGTCGCTTTAAGAAACGGGCAAGCCAATGGTGGCCAATCTGGCGGTCTTTCTCCCGGCGTTGGAGAATTGCCTGTACCATTGACTAAACGACAGCCAAGCACTGTGCATGGCCCCACTCATCCAGCTGTGCACACCATCGCACAATGGACTTTTCCTCATACGTGGTAAGAGCTTGTGCCTTCAATTGCCCAGCGACTCAATTCTGTGAACCAGTTAGCCTTTCACAGAGGGTGGAGTATGGAACACTAAAGCGCTCTGCCGAGTGTCGAATATTCGATGAAACACTACTTTCATAGTGGACAACGGCTTTCTGAAGTCTCTCTTCGCGTTGATCTTATTCGCATTGAGTTAAAGATGGCATAGCTGGACTATGAGGATAAGAGGATTACTTCACATCGCCTATTTGCAATTTACATTTGGGGTGGGGTATTTTCTTGGCAGTGAGCGGGATCTGGGTACTGATCTGGTTCCACGTAAATGACATTATGTTTTATGTTTTGTTTCAAGTATCACTTGATACTTAGTTTGTTTATGCCATGATGTAACCTGCTTGGGCCAGGGCCTAGTCAGGTATTTGAAAGGGTTTACGATAGGCTTGCTGAGTACTAAAGGAGTAATAAAGCAGGATGCCTACTGGAGGTTCTGAGGTGATTGCAAAGAACTAAAGTCATTAAGATCACAATAAAGAAGTAACTATGCAATCAAGTATATTCAGAATACTGTTTCTCGAAGTCTGTTGTTCCAAAATCCCGACTTCCTTGGTCTTTTAAATACACAATTTCTGCTGTCAAAAAATAAACAAACTAAGTATCAAAAGATACTTGTAAAATATACTAAGTATCAAACAATACTTAAAACAAAACATAAAACATACTAAGTATCAAATGACACTTAAAACAAAACATAAAACATAATAAGTATTAAACGATACTTAAAACAAAACATAAAACATAATCTAGTAACCGTACCAGTTACACATGATGGCAGATATCATGTATTTAAAGACTGATGAAGTCTGGCTTTGGAATGGCAGACTTCGACAGACAGTATTCTGAATATACTCGATTGGACAGTTACTTCTTTATTGTTATCTTAAAGACTTTAGTTGTTTGAGATCACCTTGAAGCCTCCGTTAGGTATTCTACTTAGTTACTACCTTAGGACTCAGTCAGCCTACCGTGAACCCAATTGAACACCAGACTAGGCCCAGCCCAGACAGGTTACAGTCATCCGGCCGTTACCTGCTGCAAGGACACTACCTTGTAGCGTCATATACATCATGGTCCGACTAGAACCTTGATGAATTTGTACAGAAGAGGAGTGCCGGAATGAATAAGAGGGAATTCTTACCATTGGTGTTCACAATTTAAGACTACAAAACTTTTACTTGTATTAAAACTAATTAATTTACAGAATTTTAATGTTTGCTAGGCACTTAGCTTTCACACTGAAGAATATCCAGAGTGCTTGGGAGGCAGTATGAATAATTTCTTTCAATCCCCGTTGTGTATGGTGCCGGACAATCAAAATCTTTATATAACAACGAAAAAAAACTTGAACTTTGATGAACAACAACACAACCAGTTATCTAGATATAGAAAATCTGGCAGGCAGATTAGTAAATAACTAGGCAATAAATAGATCAACCAGAGGATTTAAGCTCAATGTTTATTTTGGTAGAGATAATTGAGTTTTAAATTTGTATGGGGATGATAACTTGGCCACCAGGAAAATAGGCTCAAAATGCCAAGAAATTCGATAAAGTCTTGGCATGAGTGATATTCCATGAAGATAAATATTTGCTTATATCATCGGATATGATACAACTATGCGGGATTAAAAACTGTAAGAAATCATTACAGATCTTATAAGAAATTAATAGTTACTAATTCTGGGATGTTTTCTAATTAGATTATTCTGATGGCACTTAATTCTGTGAAGTCTGAAACAATTTCTCTTTTTTATGCAGGTGCAGTTAGAATTATGAATGCTTACTGAGAAGGACATGTTTATGGCAGTAATGAATACGGGGAATATTTCTCCCACTGCCGCATTTGTCATCTGGAAGATGACTATTAAACTAAAGGCTTGTTTGATTATAACAACATGGATAATACTATCCCTACTACTTTACTCTGTTTTCTTTCTTCTATTCTTTATTATGATACTAGTAATTATTCTACATTTTACTCCAAAGACCTGGATTGATTTATGATAAGATATAATACTTGATGTGTGGAATATTCTATGATACTTGATGATATCATATTACCGTATCTTAGGTTAGCAGATTTCAAACAATAATATAACATCATATCAAACAAATAATTTCTTAGCTTACTACGCAAGGAGCAGAATCACATGTTATTACTCAGGCTTTTTGGTACTTGGCCACAGTGTTGATTTTGATTGTCCGGCACCATACATGGAGTAGTGAAGCAAAAGGAGTTGCCAAGTAGCGATCCATATACTTCCATTGTTGTCGGTAACGGCCACTCCCATATCCCAAAAACACCACATGCTGTTAGTCGCTTAACGCAAACTGCATATTTACTCGTTACGCCCACTACACCTTCTTCCCAAAAACTAATATTAATCCTCCCATGCCTCTCAGAAGGCTTTCCGCAAACGATTGCAGATAAGGTAGTCCAGGAAGAAGCTCACCAACAGTACCGAGTCCTGGTAGGAAAGCGGAAAAAGGGACAGATATGGGACCAGCGCAAGTTGACACAGGCAACTGTGGTCACTTCGGAAATAATTCCTATGTTACGTGAGGAGCAGAGTGGGTAGATGCGGTAAAGGCAGTGAGGCAAGCAAAAAAGAGTGGGCGATTGGAGCAAGCCTCGTCGAATACAAAATTCATGGCAAAATAATGACTGATGTCCGCCGCTTTGTTGGAAATATTACCTACAATTTGAAGTCCAACTACACCAACCAGTGATTCGGAAGATCTCTGGGAGGAAATGGAGGCATTGGAGCTTGATCAGAGTAGTAATACTCAGGGTAGTGGGGGGGTGGTAGTTGAGACAATTACTCTTCAAGGGAATCGCTAATTGGGGATTTGTATGGCAAGTTCAGGTGGTTTCTAGTTCAATTCATGTTTTTTATAATGGGTAATGGCTGGGAGTTCTGGCAAATAGTTCAATTGTTAAATTTAATAGTTTTATATGCGGGAGAGGTACTGTGACCCTGGGGTACGATGATCCATATTACGCGATGAGGACAGAGCGGGATTTAGGTCAAAAGCAGTTTTACCATGAATGACCTTAAGCTCTTTGTGAGAGTAGAATTATTATTACCTGAACATAATTTGTAAGGTTTAGGCACTGTTTGGCAACCCACCGTAAAAATATACTATTGTATTTCATGAAAATAACTTATAAGTTGAAATAAAAATACAATAGTATTTTCAAAAATAATCATGTTTGGCAACCCTCCTTTTACAATAGTATTTTTCTTAATCAGGAAAATCTTATCTAATGTAAGTAAAATTGGTGGGAAATGTAAGTAGCTTTTATAGATGTCAGAATACACGTGCAAGATACAGTTCTTTTCCTCTGCACAACTCAAGATCTTTTCTACACAATTCTTATAGCACTTTTCCTTCAAGTCGATTGTAAGTTGGATAATTTAACCCTTAGAGTAAATTGTTCTACAAGTGTAGTTATTAACACTTAATGGGAAACAGTATTTGAATATCTTCCACAGAGCGGTTTCTTATCGACTCCATTCTTAAGCATGTTCGCCAAGGTAATCGAACTGAGACTGGCTTTGAAAAGATAGTTTGGCCCCAGATTGTGGCGGAGCTTAATGCTAAAGACAAAGATGAGCTCAGTAGGCCTATTACTGCTCTTCAAGGAAAGAATAAGGAAGCTATTGTAAGTGTATTGATCCAAGTAGAATCAGTTTTAGAGAAAATATTTGAAACATTTTAAAGTACAGTAGCGGATTTTGATGAAAATTTGAATTAGCTTAAGCGTGAGTTTGAAATTGTTTATAAGATAAGAGCAAACTCAAGATTTGGTTGGGACAGTTGGAAGGGTATTCCTGCTGCACCAGCATTAGTTTAGAATGAGTATACTATGGTAAGTTTACATCCACCCCCCTGTGACAAATTTGAATAAATATAATATGTTTTAAATTTAACTAATATGACATGCGTTAAATGGGTTAATAGGTTCATAAGGAAGCTGCAATTGTAACGACCCTGCTGGATCTTACAGTAGACTTAGTCTTATCCCATGCCGGAGCGCGGAAGGGTTACGGTTAGGCTAGTCAGGTAACTCTATCAAAGGGTTACCATGTAGACTAAGCAAATGGTAATGCTTAGACTGCGAACGAGGAAAGGCAGGTAGGTAGGGAAGTCTACGCTGCGAGTTCGGGTGGTCTCCGAGAGTTCCGGCGAGTTACCCTACCTAAGGCAGGTAGTTACCCTACCTTAGGGAGTATAGTTACCCTACCTTGGTAAACAGGTTACCCTACTTTTGGATAGGAGTTACCCTACCTTGAGCGTAAAAGGTTACGCGAAGTTTCGGAAAAAATCAAAGGATTGTTTGTTACGCAAGATTATATAGGAGGTTCGAATCTGGGCTCAATCGGGTAATCCGTGTTGGGCAACGAACCAGAGAAAATCTTGCCTTGGGCGAACATTGAGAAATCTGAGTCCAACACCCCCCTCT
>QLOI01001092.1:0-14100 GCA_003313605.1 Tuber umbilicatum
ACAAGACTTGCATAGACGAATACGAATGGGACAGTGAGTTCGATATTAGACTAGCTTATCAGTGACCTGTTAGTTCGCCACTAACAGGACAGCGATATGAAGAGTTTTCTCCTGCAGTTGATTGCATGTATCAGGGTTCTGCATGAACATTTCACGTCGGATAATGAACTAGCAGAGCCGGCAAACATCCGGTGGAATGTTAGCCCGAGGCCCAGAGGAGATGGGCATGCTCGCGATGGTGGTGAGCTTAGGAGTGATGGAGAGGAGCTGGCAATATAATTCTACTTAAGTATATGCGAGACATCTTCTCCTAAGATGATCAACAATCCTCTCGAGAACTTATTGAGTAAAGCTGCGGCTTAACGATATTAAGTTTCACCGTTAAGGTTTTCTCTCTTACATATTTGTTCTTCACTTTGCGTACGAAGAAAGCTTCGGTACAGCCGCATCCTTGGGATCCATCTTCCCACAGGGAGCCCCCGTTACAAATGTGGAAAGAAGTTATACAACAATTAAGCATCAAGAGATGCTTAAGTACCGCATTTCACTCCCAGACCGACGGACAAACCGAAATAACCAATGCGATACTGGAACAGTATCTACGAGCATATGTGAACTATCAACAGGATGATTGGATGCAATATCTTGCATTGGCTGAATTCGCATAGAACAACTGAAAACAAGAAACAATTAAGATGACACTCTTTTATGCGAACTATGGATACTACCCAGTATTTGATCCGGCAAAATACGAAATACCGACAAAGATAACGCAAGCTCAAGATATGAGCAAGTTGCATGACATATTACGAGAAGAAATCAATTATGCCCTGCAACGGCAAAAGAAGTCAGCCGACCAACAACGAAAACCAGACCGAAACCTCACGGTCGGCGATATGGTGTGGTTGCTGCCACACAACATGCGAACCACGAGACCTTCGAAGGAACTGGATTACAAAAAATTAGGACCATTCCAGATAGTCGAATGGATAGGACTTCGAGCATATAAACTCGACCTCCCACGATCTATGAACAACACTCATCCTACATTCCACATCAGTTTCCTCGAACCATACTAGGATAACTCCTTTCTCTCACAAAAGAAACTTCCACCTCCGACTACAGAAATTGAAGGCGAAAACGAATACGAACTTGACAAGATAGTAGATTCTCGTCTACACTACAACAAACTCCAATACCGGGCCAAGTAGACCAGTTATCCTCCTGAACATGACCTCGAGTGGTACCCTGCTACTAATTTCAGCAACACGAAAGATGCAGTCCAACGATTCCACCAAAACTACTCCTGGAAGCCCCAAAAAAGATTGTTTGGCTGACGGATGGAGAGATAGGGAAGAACTTGGAAAGAAAGTCAAAGAAATCCAGAAAAACAATGAACACGAGAGACTACACTTTACCTTTTGCTGCGATGATTACTGTCCAACACACTTGGACGAAAAGAAAAATCGAGACCATTTCCCCACAAGGGAAAACGCTACAAGATCTTCCCCTCCTTTGGAAGAAGGATGGATGGAGATTGATTGGGAAGGGAAACATTCCCAAATACCTAAAGGCCCTCGACACGAACTCATCAACTGGCACGATTGCATGCACAATCGCTGCCACTTTCACGCAAAACAACGGAACAAAGACAACTGGTCTCAGGAGACGAGACCAACGATGGAAGGGAGGGATAAAAAACATTCTGAAGAGGTGGAAACTCTTCGTACATCGATCACGGAATGGGAGGTACAGGTTAGAAACCTCCAACGAATCTAGGATGAAGAACGAAACCATCTTTCCAACTCCCAAAAACACGTTTCAGGAGCAAGCACCCGTGCAGTCACACTGCAAAAAGAAAAGGATGCCCTGAAAAGGGCACTTAAAAAAGAACGATTCGCTCACAAAGAGGAACATGAGCGAGTCAGTTGGATAATGAACGACGCAAAAAACTCCTTACGAAGATGACGAAGATTTCTATGAAGCAAGATACGAGAAAGAGAAACCAGAGGAACCAAGACATTGGACTCCAATGGTTTGGGAATACTGTTAAAAGGAGGAACCAAACGCTTGGCCATATGGGACTATGGCCTAGGGGAGAGGGGAGCTAATGTCACGATTCTAGACTGACTTAGCTGGTTTCGTACTAGGACTCAGGTACAAGTCATAGGGTTTTATTTGTTATATGGTTTTATGTTATTGATTTTACGCGCATGACCTGTTTAGAGGTCATATGAGGTTTTACATGACTCACAGTTGTGAGTCATATATTATAGTTACGCGAATGACTCATTTAGAGTCATATGATGTTAGGTTTTCACATGAGTTGCAGTTGCGACTTATAGTTATATTGTTATTGCGCAATGACTCATTTAAGTCATATGATGTTACGCGAATGTATGAGTCACAATTGTGACTCATAGTTGTTATGTTTGAATTGTAAACGGGTTGTGGGAAGGCTATATAAAGAGGACGAAGAACGAGGTAGATAGCTCTTTATACAACCATCTAAGTTATTTCCTATCTGTAACTTTATGAATATAAAGATCTTTACTCTTTAAAACAAATATCTTTCATCTCATAAGCGACATAGTTAATACTATAAGACTTAAGAGTTGAACGCGACTCTTGAGAATAGTATACGATAACTATACGATAAGGAATCGCCCCCTGTTATGAGCTATGGAGATAAGACAGATCGACGAACGATCTTAACAATATGGGAAGGGCATTGGTAGCTTTTGACTGGTGGAGTCTAGGACAGCTTCAGGAAGATAAAGTTAATCTTAATCTGAAGACTAAGTGGGGAAATAAATTCAGGGTCTAGAAGTGTTCGCACTTGAACAGGATAAGATATTAGTTGAGTGGTTATTAGGCAAATCCTTAGTTAGTATAAGGATTAGATGTACTAGCCGCGGAAACTCATGTGGGATATAGATATAAGAGTTCCTCCCAGCTATTAAAAAACAAGCAGAAACCGAGAAGAGATCTTATCAATATAACAAGTTATATTAGTAGTACTACTTGATTATTCTGATTACTATTACGAAGCCTTCCTGACATTACTCCGTTATTGAATATACCCTTGGTTATACTGTACCAGGCCTTGAGTTATCTACTGGTAACATTGGGTTACAGCTTAACTTGTAGGCCTCGAGGTAGAAATTTGTTCTTATCACAACTGTTATCAAGCATCAAGGCAGCTACTATGTGGATACAGTTTTTTTACAGGCTTTTGTGCTCGGGATTTGTGCTTAAGCAAGAATTCAGTTCTGAAGAAAGATGGACATTTTCTTGGATTGAGGCTAGCCAAATAGAGCCATAAACCAAACATCTCCCAGACAATTTGTAGCGGTACTGGGTGCTTGAATGTTGCGGTAATGATTGGAAGGATATTTCTGGAGACCCCATACCCCTGTAGGGACTTGAATGGATGATAAAGAAGCACCTCAACACATTGTGCGATTGGGATTAATCCTTACAGTCCGAAGCATCAGACCAGTCAAGGTCATGGGACATTGCACAGATCAAATGACATTAAATCAGGAATTGGGTAAAAAGGAGATCTTGTTTTCGATGGGATACCGACAATTGAAAAATGAGGTCTCCGCCAATTTTTCTAGATCGAAAGGGAGCAATTGCCAAGACCTTTACCGACGTGCTGCAACACCGATACATGTACTCGAGTAATGCGAGGCGACTTTCTGTAAAGCTTGCCTGACACCACTAGCCGAGTCAGTGGGAGGGAAACGCTTTAGCCCTCAAGGGAGCTATAAGTGTAGGCTGGGGTTACATACTATGACATGGGGGGGGAAGAAACTCGCTTTGAGTGTTTTGAATATAGACTTAACCCCGAGCATTACGGATAATATCGTGGACACTACTTGGCTCTTACCCCGAATACCCTCCTTTGGGGGGGGCTCGCCCGCAACCTTGGTTCACTACCTCATACCCTCTGTGATTGAATTTGTGAAGCTGGAGGTCGAATATGAAGTAAAGGCGGCGGGATGCGGGAAGATAATTGGAGGTACGGGTCTGCCGCAGCGATTGTTATTTTCTTATCTCGTGTAGCCATGGTGGGTCGCTCTAGAGTTTAGTGATAGACGGGGTAGATGTTCTTGACACGTCTTTCCTTTGTTATTACGGGAGCGTGCGGAGGAATGGGACATGGGTGGTGAGACAGAGATATGTATAGAGATCCACGGAAGAATCGGGATGTTTTGATTAAGTTTTATTTATACACCTGTCGTTAAGATTAGTTTAGTTAGAAGGCAGTAGAAGTAAGGAAGAGAACGAGGTCTCTCTACCATACCACTCCTACGTCCCTTCACTGATCAAGTCCGCCTACAGTCTGTGTATTCAGCTCACTCTGTCACTGTACTATTTAGTTGATATTACTCGGTATAGGGATTACCTGGCAGCACCAGTATTGCAGTTTTTGTGCGGAGGAAGAGAGACTGACTTCAGGGTTGGGGAGGGGGGGGGAGGGGAAACGAGAACTAAGTGGAGGAGAGATGGGTGGATTCTACTAATTCTCCAGAGCGCAGCAGAGTCTTCCGGGTGGTGGAAAGCATAATTTTTTGAGTTGTGTATCGGAATCATTTTATTTCGCCGCCTAATCCTGTCATATCACAAATTTAGTCTATCCTATACTATGGCTAACAGCACTACTTACAATAGATAACATGAGCATGGGTGACGAAAAGGGGGAAAGGGGGGAAAGTCGGAGAAAAATATAATAAAAGAGGAAAAGAAGGGATAGATATGTGGGGGGCTGTGGAAGATAGAATGAATCAAAAAAACTGGGGCACAAATCAAAGAAAGCCAAATAAAAAATACCAGAACCAAGCAGGTCTGAAGGGTTAATAGGGAAGTTGGGCAAATGAAAGGTAGAAAGAAGAGAAATAAAGGCCACTGGGTAATAATTGTGATTAGTGCCTATAGCATTCACCGTGACACCGTGGTCGTTCAGGCCGGTGTTTGAAGGGTCTACAGAGCCATCTTCGACGGTTGGCGACTGCGGCTTCGGGCTCCGGTCATTAAATTGGTCAGAGGTGTTGCCTGGCGGGCTGCCAATTGGGGAGCGGGTTTTTTCATTAGATGCTTCTGGGGGGTTGAGCCGTCCCAGAAATAGCTCCATAATACCCGCCCGCCGACTCCTGGTAGCCGGAGACGGAGACGTTCGGCTGCGATTATGAGGATTGACTTCCTTGCGTTCGGGGAGTAGCTTCACTACACTCTCGTGCCCATCCATAGCCTCCTTGTACAGTGGCGTTTGGCCCTCTTTGTCAATTGTGTCGAGGTTGGCTGCATTGCGCTTAAGGAGTAGCTTCACGATGCCGTGGTGTCTGTTCTGGGCCGCCTGCTAGAGTAGTGGTTTACTGTCGTTATCGGGTGAGTCGGGATTGACTCCTTTGTGCTCGAGGAGTAGCTTCACTATACCCTCACGCCCACTCACAGCCGCCACCCACAGTGGTGTTTTACCGTTGTTATCGGGTGAATTGGGATTGACATCTTTGCATGTGAGGAGTAGCTTTACTACACCCTCATGTCCATTCGCGGCCGCCCCGAGTAGTGGTGTATAGCCATCGCTATCGGGTGAGTCGGGATTAACTCCTTTCCGCTCGAGGAGTAGCTTCGCTATACCCTCACGCCCACCCACAGTCGCCACCCACAGTGGTGTTTTACCGTTGCTATCGGGTGAGTTGGGATTGATTTCCTTGCGTTCAAGGAGTAGTTTCACTATGCTCTCGTGCCCACCTTGAACCGCCCGCCACAGTGGCGTTATACTGTCGTTATCAGGTGAGTCGGGATTAACTTCCTTGTGGCTGAGGAGTAGCTTTACTACACCCTCATGTCCGTTCGCGGTCGCCCCAAATAGTGGTGTATGGCCATCACTATCGGGTGAGTTGGGATTGACTCCTTCGCGTTCGAGGAGTAGTTTCACTATACCCTCACACCCATCTACAGCCGCCACCCAGAGTGGTGTTTTACCGTTGCCATCGGGTGAGTTGGGATTGATTTCCTCCCGTTCAAGGAGTAGTTTCACTATACTCTCGTGCCCTCCCACAGCTGCCCTCCACAGTGGTGTTAAACCGCCGTTATCAGGTGAGTCGGGATTAACTTCCTTGCGTTCGAGGAGTAGCTTTACTACACCTTCATGGCCACCTACAGCCGCCCGAAATAGTGGTGTTGGCCATCACTATCGGACGAGCCGGGATTGACTTCTTTGCGCTCGAGGAGTAACTTCACTATGCCCTCATGCCCGTCCGCAGCGGCCCCCACAATGGTGTTTTACCGTCGCTATCAGGTGAGTCTGGATTTACTCTTTCGCATGCAAGGAGTAGATTCATTGCACCCTCATGTCCATTTACAGCCGCCGCCCACACTGGTGTTTTACCACCGTTATCTGGTGAGTCGGGGTTGAGATCCCTGCGCTCAAGGAACAGCTTCACTATGCTCTCACGCCCATCCATAACCGCCCTCCACAGTGGCGTTTTGCCGTTGGTATCGGGTGAGTTGGGATCGACATCTTTGTGTGCGAGGAGTAGCTTTACTATACCCTCATGCCCGTTCGCGGTCGCCCCAAATAATGGTGTATAGCCATCGCTATCGGGTGAGTTGGGGTTGACTCCTGTGCGTTCGAGGAGTAGCTTCACTATACCCTCACGCCCACTCACAGCCGCCACCCACAGTGGCGTTGTACCGTCGTTATCAGACGAGTCGGGATTTACTTCCTTGCGTTCGAGGAGTAGCTTCACTGTACCTTCATGCCCGTTCGCGACCGCCGCCCACAGTGGTGTTTTGCCGCCGCTATCAGGTGAGTCGGGATCGAGATCATTGCATTCAAGGAGTAGTCTCACTGTGCCCTCACGCCCACCCATAGCCGCTCTCCATAGTGGCGTTTTACCGTTGTTATCGGGTGAGTTGGGACTGACTTCCTCGCGTGCGAGGAGCAACTTTACTATACCCTCATGCCCATTCGCAGCAGCCCGCCAGAGTGGTGTTTGACCGCAATTATCGGATGAGCCAGGATTGACTTCCTTGCATTCGAGGAGTAGCTTTACTATACCCTCGTGCCCACTCACGGCCGCCGACCAGAGTGGTGTTTGACCGTAGTTATCGGATGAGTCAGGATTGGCTTCCTTGCATTCGAGGAGTAGCTTCACTATACCCTCGTGCCCATACATAGCCGCCTCCCACAATGGTGTTCTGCCGTCTTTGTCAGGTGAGTTGGGATTGACTTCCTTGCGTCCGAGGAGTAGCTTCACTGTACCCTCGTGCCCATTCTTAGACGCCCCGTACAATGCGGTTTCGCCGTTGTTATCGGATGAGTCAGGATTGACTTCTTTGCGTTCGAGGAGCCGCTTTACTATACCCTGGTAGCCACCATCGGCCGCCCCCCACAGTGGCGTTTTGCCTCTGTTATCGGATGAGTCGGGATTGACTTCTTTGCGTTTGAGGAGTAACTTTACTACACCCTCGTGCCCGTTCATAGCCGCCGCCCACAGTGGTGTTAGGCCATTTCTATTAGAAGAGTCGGGATCGACTCCGTTGCATTCAAGGAGTAGTTTCGCTGTGCCCTCATGCCCATTCACAGCCGCCGCCCACAGTGGTGTTCTACCGTCGTTATCAGGTGGGTCGGGATTGACTCCCTCGCGTTCCAGAAGCAGCTTTACCACACCCTCGCGCCCATTCTCAGCCGCCCCCCGCAGTGGTGTCTTGCCCCTGGCATCAAATGAATTTGGGTTGACTTCCTTGCGTTCGAGGAGTAGCTTCACTACACCCTCGTGCCCACTCGCAGACGCCCAAAAGAGTGGTGTTCGGCCACTATTGTCCGTCATGTTGGGATTTGTATCCCGTAATTCCAGGAGCAGCCCGCAAACCCCTTCGTTGTTGTGTCTTGCGGCCCATATAAGTGGTGTAAATCCTAGAAAATCCTGGCCGTTCACCTCCCAACCCCCCCCCCTAATCAGAGCCTCAGTAGTTTCTGCCACCCCGAAGCATGCACTAGCGTGCAACCCATTAAACCCGCTGGCGGAGCGATCATTACCATAACCGAGATAAAATGGCCAGGCATTCCGGTTCACCAGAAGTAGCTTTGCGGATACGTGGTGATCATACCGGTCAAGAAGTTGGAGTGCAAGAGATTTTGCGTGTTCTGTTAATTCCTTTCTAGCGTGATCTCCCCAGTGACAAGAGGCATATTGAAGAAAGGGTGTTTTGGGCGGGGGGTAATGGAGAGTTGGGGGCAGATCCTTGATGTTCTGAAAGTTGAGGTAAGTGAGACACACCTCTGCCATTTCTGAGTGAGCGCTACGGAAAAGGTTAGGATGTTGGGCGAGAAACTCCTGGAGAGTCAAATGTATCAACCGAACACGAGATCCCCCATCCAGTGTGACAACTCCTAGGCAGCAGCTCAATAAAGTCCCGATTGCAGGCACGTTCTGCGGGTCAATCTCCGTCGAATCCAATTCAACAGCTAGCGCGTGGCGTAATTCCTCCCCACCCAATGGCCTCTCAGACCGCGAGACCCACTTCAATACTTCCATCCCGAGTTTCCCCTTGTCTCCATCCTGTGCCCTAATCCGATCGAGAGTTGCAGAATAGGCACCACCTACTTTCTGGCCATTGGTCATCAGTCGAAGTGTTTTCCTCCTCCGGGAAATCGTTGACTGTGATAAGATTTGCTTTCACGCTCAATGAAACTAGTAGAAATCTGGTATAATGTCAGCAAATTACCAGAGAACAAATCTAGACATTGCCATCATATATTTTGCATACATTTGGGAAATCTTTTGGTGAATAGTCCCCATGATTTCCGCTCTTAAACCCTCGTCCATGGCCTCAGGTTGTGTATCGTTGCTCAACCTATTGATCAAATATTTTTCGATATCTTCCTCAGTCGGTTTCATCCGGATCTCCACGCTTCGGTCCCAGTATCTCTTTACCTCAACCCGAATGTGCTGCCGACCTGTCAGGAATAGCCGAGTGGGTGAATCTTGAATGATTTGCATTAACGATTTAAAAAACTCCGGTCGGTGCTCCGTGGGAAATTCATCCAACGCATCGATGCAGATATGAGTCCGTCGCAGGACACGAAGAGACGAAATCAGCAGTTTAAGCATTTCCTTGGATCCAAGCTGTCGGCCGTCAAGCCGTTTTCTCGACCTGTGAAATGCCGCCTCGACTTCCACCGGAATACGTTCCAAACCACTCACCACCCGCTTGAGGATGGCACCCAACATGTGAACCGTGGACTGCTCTTCATGGGCCTGAAAGTCGCAGTATAGGCACGCGACGGCAGCCTGTTTTCCATAGCTTTGGCTGCACAACGTTTCGATAATTAAAGAGCTGCACAAGGTACCACCACTTAGCCTCGCTCACTTGTCCGAGGGAATATCTCATACCTAAGGTGCGTTTTCCCGGCCCCCGGATCCCCATAGCCAAACAAGACTTGGGTAACAACCGCGCCCTCATCAGTGTTCCAATTTCTAAACTCTTTTGTTTGTAAAAGCCAATCGCCTACCCCCTCTACCCGAGATTCCACAACATCGCGATGCCTTTTCCGGGGAGCTAACGGGGATAACCATTCCAGAATCTGGCGTTTCTCGTCCGTTACAGATATCTCACAATTATTCCAGATGCTGTTATAGCTGTCGCTAACATTACCGCAATTGATGTTTTGGGGGGGGCTTGGTTGCCTCAGTTCGAACATATTCGTCTGCTCGCTGTGTTCGCAAGGAATAATAGAGAGGCGGGGGCGGTGGGTGGTGGTGCTATTGAATTTTGATTCGATTCGGCGGGGGAGGGTGGGACTTATGACAGGATGCAGAAAGATGGGCACCATCGAATTATTTCCACACCAAGGCCGGGTAGAGCCCGGCCATGAGCGAGAAATCAGCAAGAGGCGCCAAGTATGCTGTGATTTTTACCGTCAGCTATAGTGACATATTCTCGGGAATGTCACTTTTTCCAGCTGCTATGCAGAAGATATGCGCATGCACTACACTCGAGCACTAGCACTCATACGGTACTGTACGGTAAAGCTACGTGAATGGGGAGGCTCCGAACTTGGAGGTTTTCGTGTGCTGGCAAGCCTTGGTCAAGTTTAAAATAAAAACTCACTGGTATGATACGAGTACTGTACCGTACTCGTACGATTAGTACTTGTATGGCTAACGGAAGCGCTGGTTGTGCCGATTGGGACAAAGCCGACCCCCCATGGTCCAAGCCATTGCCAGGACTAGCCGGTTAGGATTACTAGAGCTGTGATAGTAGAAAATGGGAATACCGATACCGTAATCTGATGGCCATTTGGGCCAGGTCAACTTATGCGAGGTATGATTATAAATCTGAGACAGTGCACCGCGAACAATCTTTCCGAGTTCCATCACCTGTCACCAACCACGCCCTGTCCAGCTCGCGAGTTGGTAGGGAAGAGTGGGGAAAGGTACTCAGGCTGGGGGAAAGCAGCTGGGTGAGACATGCCAAGACCCAACTCTGGTTTTGCAAATTCACTCTACACAATTTAGTGCGATGATCGATGATAAATAACAGTACAGTACATAACAGCACTCAGATAAGTAGTAATATAGCACCTCGCTGCGCACGGTTGGCCTCCTGTCTCTGGAGGTGTTTGGTTGACTCCATTGAAGTTTGGATGGTGACACAGCCAATATTGCCTGAGATGGATACCGCTCTTTGGCAATATCTTAGTTCAGGCGTCGCATGTCTCACCCAGATACTTTTTCTCAGCCTCAGTCTGATGGATGGGAAAAGGAAGGTAAGTTTAGAGGATTTAGAAGTGTCTGGCGGGTATACGAGTACAGTCGCGCCCCGTTTTCCCGGATGGCCAAAACCCCGGGTGAGCTATCAGGGACAGCGAAAGAGTGGAATGGCTGATGAAAATAACAATTGGGAAATGGGAAAACAGAGTGATATTACTGTAGAGATAACCAGGGACTATCCCATATAAGGTCTAGATGAAGGGGGTAAAAGCCCAGAGAAACGAGGAGAAACTGAACAACCCAGTTTTTTATTTCAAACTACCAACTCAGGGTTATCTCAGTGCCATCTGCAATTTTTGAAAAGAAGTGGGGTTATAACAACGAGATCAGGCGCTAGGCAGTAGTATCGTACCACGATCGCACAATAGGACTTAGGCGAAGGAGAAGGATATCAATTTCGCGCACTTCTTAAAACCAAACTAACGGTAGAGACAGGAGATATATAGCCCAAAAAACGGGCACATCTTCCAATCCTTCTATTCTTCTACCGGTCTCCACAGGCATCCATTTCTATTCCTTTGCCTTGCGTTCTCCCATACTAACGAAAGAAAGACAAGCTTCTCAAAGAACCCCCACTGCTTCCTGACCTCCGCGCATCCCGCTCGACGTTCTCCGCACAAACCCCCATAAAGAACTTCCCCACCTCGCGACTCGACTCCCTTTATTCCCTCCGTCCTTCCGTTGGCTTCCATGGCTACAACTCTTCCTCAGCGGCGGGCAACGATGGGCGACAACTTCCGTGTGGCGGCTGCAGGGAGCGACTGCAGATGGAGACTTCCGGGCGACAAGGACTGATATCAGCGACGGATATGGACGACGAAGAGCGACGACGGAAAGCGGCGACGGGCAGCGACAGCAAGCATGCCAAGCAGCACCTCACAATTCCCAACTTGCAATGCTTGGGTATGCGAGCTGAAAGCGGAGCCCAGTGCGGGACCGAGGCCCGGGACCGTTACGGAGGTACGGGCCCTGCTGTCTACGTGGAAAGAAAATAGCCGGAATCGGAGCTTTCCACCTTCAAGGCACCCCGGCAATGGATCCTCTTGGAGTAATATATACGGACTCTACTGGAAGTTAGGGGGGGCGATTGGGAATTTAGGAGGAGGACCAAGAGACTGAGGAGCATGAGGAATATTTGATCTGTGTGCCTTCAAGGTGGGAGACACATGGATCAATCATTCCTTTAAGCAAGTGCGATATCCCATTTGTGCTAGTAAAGGGTGAAAATCTGGTACACTAAATATATTTTCTATCTGAGCAGGGGTTAGAGACATATAAATTTCCGTCGGGTCCGGAAACATGCAAAATCCTGGACAGTGAACTGTATTTTTATGTAACTCGCACAAATCTCTAGAGATTGTCAGGGGCAATGAAGAATTCGATAGGGTGAGGCCCGGGACAGAGGGGAGCCATTGTATTTGGGTAGCGGACTACCCTTAGCAACCAATAAGTAAGATGATAGGGGGATCAAGCGCCTTCTCCCTTGCGACTTATTACGTTGTACGTAGTACGACATGTGCGGCCTTCCACGCAAGGACCTCTGACTACGGGGTATTGGCCAATCAGCCGTATCACAAAATTCGTCCATGCAATCTGCCACAACGTGGGTCTGATTGGTCTCCGTACCAAGCTCAATATGTGTGAATGTTTAATTTTCCGGGAGCTTGGGTGTTTGTCGGGATAGTAGAGGTGGTAATGGCACGATCAGCCATGCGCTTCCGACTCACCAGACCGTTTGAATTCTTCGAGAAGAATGGTACTATCCAGCTTCATCCGAATCAGAAAAAAAACCTGTTTAAAAAAATAGTAAGTATTATGAAGCAGTGAAACCAATGACAACATGCTACTAATGATGATTTACCGTGACAGATTATCGTGCTTTTTCCCAGTCTTACTTCAGCAGAGTTGAGCAAGCTAAGTGTTATATTCATAATATATCACTCGGATTCTGAGTCGAGCGTCGTGTTGGACATATGTAGACTATTACGCACTCTAGTGTAGGCCAGACATGGACGTACGTGGGCTGTTATGTGTGCCAGCGAAAAAATAATAATTCATATTTGTTTCCCTTTTTTTCCCTGTCTCCTACACGTAGCTCTTCATTTCCTTCACCCCATTCTTCCCACTTTGAAATATCCACGCTGTGTATTGTGCTTGTCGCACCCGACTTCTAGTTCCTCTTCAATGTGCCCGGCTTAGTATGATCACCGCAAGCACATTAGTATAGTAATGAGAAATCTGTGCCCGGAAGAGGGCTACAAAAAAAGTCAGAGTTATAGCAACAGCATTCAATGATACAGATCATGGTGTGTCACTGGTTGTGTTTCCGGGTTCCAATGGTGAGTTGATAAAGCATGCACAAGATAAAACACAATACCGTCCAGTCCAGCGACTTGTGTGAGCCGACACAGCGTAAAAAGACACTTTAGATCTCAATGGAGGCACAAGATGGGGATGGGTTTCCCCTAGCCTGCAGAAGAGGAAAACATAAACCCAATTAAGGCCCTGGAATACACAATAAACTCACGACATTGCAGATGAGGATATTGTGGGGCCCTCTTGTGTCCCCCTTAGCAGGTTAGAGTCTCCATTCATCCGATCTTTCTCACCGACTCCTGAGCTCCATCTTTAAGCTGCTTACCTAACCACTCTTTAATATCTGGAGTTTATAGATCTAAAACGGGCTATTGTAAGGGTGAATAATTAGTAAGCACTTTTCTGCAATATTAACTCCTAAGGGAAAGACACTGTTACCTGGCGTCAAAGCTTTTAGCCCCAAATGCCGTTTTCTGGTCTTGTGCAGTATATATCGCGTTTGCCGTATAGGGTCCGTTGCGTGCGGCGCTCTAACACAGATTGCGGTAGTTCAAGCGCAGCCAACAAGTTCACCACATTTGTAGGAGATCAAATAACAGGAAAAGAAGGGGGAATGGGGTGGTAATATGGGAAGGTACAAGATGGTGGCAAGGAGTGGTATTTTATGCTGAATCTTTCGCGTGCCAGAGACCTCTACTTATGCCCACATGAGGCTCCTATGTAACGCAATACAAATTTTAGCGCCTCCAGGCATCCCGAATCCGGCATACTTCAACGGTATTGATGGGGTCCTTCTGATACCTACCAAGTTTCACACAAACTCGAGAGGGTTTCCACAGCCCGGAACAAGCTTATGGGAAAGATTGCAAGCAGTTTTTTCTGTTCGTAAGCTTCCGTTCCCCGGGTCTTTGCGGTGATCTCGCGGTGGGGTTGCTGGGTTTTTGGTGGAGAGGGGAAATTTGATTTAAAAGGGCATGATGGGGGGAGAGGGGGG
>QLOI01001092.1:14116-33257 GCA_003313605.1 Tuber umbilicatum
GGGGGGGGGGGGAAATGGTGACAGAAGTGGGACGAGATGAGGGAAGGGTTGGTGTTGATGTCGCGCTGTTCGTGAATCCTCTATGTTCTATGAGCGCGGCTGGGTATGTTAGTGGAAAATTAAGATTTATTGGCTTGTCTATCATAGTTGGCTCTATGGCCTAATAATTGCATTATATCCTAAACTATCCTACACCACTCTCAGTGGAATTGCACAGACGACAGAACACGAGCGGGGCAAATTGTGATGGAGAAAAGAAAAATAAATAGTAAAAAATATATGAGGAGAAATGGAGAGGTGTGAGAGGACGAAATATGCCCGGAAAAACCGTGATATAAATCAAAGGAACGCCGACAAGAATACGAAAAGTACCAGGATCAAATAGGTTTGAAGTGCTAATGGGGGGATAGGGCAAAGGAGAAGTAGGAGAGAGAGAATGGCTAGGCGGTAATAATTGCGGTCAACGTCCAGCGCATTCCCCGCGATATTGTGGTCTCCCCGGGATGTATTTAAGGGGTCCGCGGGGCCATTTTCCAAAGTATGTAATTGTGACCTCAGGTTTTCGTCATTGAATGGGCTGGGGACAGTTTTCCCGGCCTCCGGTGGGCTGGCGACAGGGGAGTGGGCTTTCTCATCGTAAGACTCCGGGGTGTTGGAGTCAGCACTGAGCCGTTCAAGGAGCAGCTTCACTATACCCTCATGCCCATTCCCAGTGGCCCCGGACAGTGGCGTCCGACCACGGTTATCAGCTGAGCTTGGATTGACTTCCTTGCGTTCAAGGAGTAGCTTCACTGTCCCCCCGTGCCCTTGCCAAGCTGCTCCTAATAGTGGTGTTCGGCCGCAGTTATCAGGTGAATCGGGATTGACGTCCACGCGATCAAGGAGTAACTTCACTACGCCCTCGTGCCCGTTCCAGGCGGCCCGGGATAGTGCTGTTCGGCCACCGTTATGGGATGAGTCGGGATTGACTTCCTTGCGCTGGAGGAGCAGCTTTACTACCCCCCCGTGCCCATTCAGAGCAGCCGCCGACAATGGTGTTTGACCGTAGCTATCGAATGAGTCGGGGTTAACTTCTGCCCGTTCGAGGAGGAGCTTCACTACACCCTCGTGGTTATTGCAAGCCGCCCTCGAAAGTGGCGTGCGGCCGTGCTTGTCAGGTGAGTCGGGATTGACATCCCTGCGTTCGAGGAACAGTTTCACTATGCTCTCGTGACCCTCCCGAGCCGCCAGCGATAGTGGCGCTCGGCCGCCGTTATCCTGTGAGTTGGGCTTGGTTTCCTTGTGTTCGAGGAGTAACTTTGCTGCGCCCTCGTGCCCCTTTTCAGCTGCCCTTGCCAATGGCGTTGTCCCGGTGTTATCGGGGGAGCGAGGGCTGGCCTCCTTGCATTCAAGGAGTAGCCTCATTACACCTCCATGCCCATTCCCAGCGGCCCACGACAGTGGTGTTCGACCTCCGTGATCGGATGAGGCGGGATTGACTGTCTTGCGCCCGAGGAGTAGCTTCACTTTTGATACACCCTCCTCCCTATTCCCAACCGCGACTGGAGGTTGCGTTTGAGCTTGTTGATGAGAGGAGCCGGGGATGACTGCCCTGTGTTCGAGGAGAAGATTCACGGTACCCTCGTGCCCATTCTCAGCGGCCACCGATAGTGGCGTTCTGCCGTTCTCATCAAACGGGTCAGGATTGACTTCCTTTCGTTTGAGGAGTAATTTTGCAATTCTCTCGTGTCCATTCGCGGCTGCCACCCATAGTGGCGTTCGCCGGTACTTATTAGATGAGTCGGGATTGACCTCCTTGAACCCGAGGAGCAGTTCCGCTATGTGGACGTGACCATTCTGAGCTGCCTTCGACAGCGGCGTTCGGCAGTACATATCAGATGAGTCCGGGTTGACGCCCTTGGTTTCAAGGAGTAGCTTCACTATGCCCTCGTGCCCCTTCCCTGCCGCCCACGATAGCGGGGTTTGGCCCCCGCGGTCGGATGAGTCGGGATTGACTGTCTTTGGTTCCGGGAGTAGCTTCAACTTCGATATGTTGGATCTACCCTCTTTGTGCCCATTTTCAGCAGCCACCAATATTGGGGTTTGAGCGTATTGGTCGTAGGATTCAGAGCCGACCTCTCTACGTTGGTGGAAAAGTTTCCCAATACCCTCGTGCCTATTCTCGGCGGCCATCGATAGCGGTGTTTGGTCGTTCTTATCAGATAGGTCGAGATCGGGTTCCTTGTGTTGGGGGGATAGTTCTACAATACCCCTATGCCCATTCTTAACCGCCCCCCGCAGTGCTCTTTGCCCACGGTCATCAGATGAATTGGGGTCGACTTCCTTGCCTTCTAGTAGTAACCCCACTATACCCTCGTGCCCGTACTCAGCCGCCAACGACAGCGGTGTTCGCCAATATTTATCAGGTGGATCGAGATCGACGTCCCTAAGTTCCAGGAATAGCTTCACTATACCCTCGTGGCCTCCCCGAGCGGCCAACGATAGTGGTGTTCGACCGTCATTGTCCGATGAGCTAGGGTCGACTTCCTTGCGTTTGAGGAGTAGCTTCACTACACTCTCATGCCCATTGCGAGCAGCCCAGGATAGTGGCCCTCGGCGAAACTTATCTGATGAGTCGGGATTGACTTCACTGTGTGTGAGGAGCAGCTTGACAACACCCTCGTGGCCTCCCCTCGCCGCCCACGATAGCGGTGTTCGGCCGTCGTTATCCGATGAGTTGGGCTTGACTTCCTTGCGTTCGAGGAGTAGCTTCGTTGTGCCCTCGTGACCCTGCCCAGCTGCCTTGGACAGTGGCGTTCCGCCACTGTTATCAGATGAGTGGGGGTTAACACCCTTGCGTGCGAGAAGCAGCTGAACAACACCATCGTGCCCACTCCAAGCCGCCCCCGCCAGTGGTGTTCTTCCGCCGTAATCAGATGAGTCAGGATTGACTCCCTTGTGTGCGAGGAGCACCTTTACTATTCCCTCATGCCCGTTCCTAGCCGCCAGCGACAGTGGCGTTCTGCCGTACCTATCACATGAGCCGGGCTTGGCTTCCTTCTGCTGGAGGAGTAGTTTCACTATGCTCTCATGTCCATTCTCAGCCGCCACCGAAATGGGCATTCGGCCGTACTTATCAAATGAGTCGGGATCCACTTCTTCGCGTTCGAGGAGTAGCTTAACTACGCCCTCATGCCCATTCTTAGCCGCACCCCACAGTGCTGTTTGGCCGCCGTCATCAGGTGAGTTGAGATCGAGTTCCTTGCGTTCTAGGAGTAGCTTTACTATGCCCTCATACCCATCTCCAGATGCCATCCAGAGAGGTGTCCGACCTCTACCGTCTGCAATGTTCGGGTCCACGTCCCCTAATTCTAGAAGTAGCTTACAAATCCCTTCGTTATTGTTTCTAACGGCCCATATAAGGGGGGTGAATTCCAGGAAATCCTTTCCGTTTACCTCCCAACCCCCCGACTTAATCAGAGTGGTAGCAATTTCATCAATCCCGAAGCATGCAATAGCATGCAACCCTGTAAACTTGCTAGTGGAGTGCTCGCGCTCGCGACTGCGATAAAATGGCCAGACCCGCTGGTTTGTTACAAGCAGCCTTGCGGATACATGCTCATCATACCGGTCAAGAAGCCCTATTGCGAGCGATTTCGCATGTTTTGTTAATCCCTTTCTGGCATGAGCTCCCCAGTACCGAGAGGCATATTGGAGGAATGGTGCCTGAGGTGGGGAAGCTAGAAGAGTAGGGGGCAGGTCCTTAATGCTCTGAAAATTGAGGTATGTAAGACAAACCTCCGCAATTTTCGAATGAGGACTACCGAAAGTATCAGGTTGGTTTCCGAGGTACTCCTTGAGAGTCAAATGTACCAACCGAACCCTTGATCCATCCTGATCCACTGTGACGAGCCCTAGGCAGCAGCTTAGTAACCTTGCTGTTGCTGCCACATTCTGCGGGTCTATCTCCGTCGAATAATTATCAATTGCTAGTGCATGGCGTAACTCCTCTGGGCTCAATGGCCGCTCGGATCTCGAGATCCACATCAGTACCTCCATCCCAAGCTTCCCTCTGTCTCCACCCTGGGCCCTGATTCGCTCCAGTGTTGCAGCATAGGCGTCACCTGTCCCCAGGCCACTGGTCATCTGTATCAGTGTATTTCTCCTCCCGTAAATGGTCGACCGCTCTAAGATCGCGTTCACACTTAACGAAACCAGCAGAAATCTAGAGGTATATCAGCAGATGACCTGAGGGTGGATCTACGTAATGTCATGATATTTTCACGTACATTTCGCAAATTTTATCGGGAATGGTGCGAAAGATTTCCTCCCTTAATTCTGCGTCCATCGCCTCGGGCTGTGTATCGCTGCTCAACCTCGCTCTGAGATATTCCTTGATATCTTCCTCAGTTGGTTTGATTCGAATCTCTGCGCTGCTTGTAAAATATCTCCGGACTTCATCCCGAATGTGTGGCCGGCCGGTAAGGAATAACCGAGTGCGTGGCGATGCTAGTGTGATCTGCGCGAACGATTTCAAAAGATCTAGCCTACATCTCCCCGGAAGTTCATCCAACGCGTCGATACAAATATAACTTCGTTGCAGGGTACGGATAGATGAGACCAGCAATTTCAGAATTTCACCGGATTCAAGTTCTCGACCGTCCAGCTGTTTTTTTGACCTCTGGAATGCTTCCTCGATTTCCTCCGGGATACGTTCCAGCCCACTCACGACTTGCTTGAGGAGGGCACCCAATATGTAGGCCAGGGACTGCTCCTTGTGTGTATCGAAATCGCAATACAGACACGCGACGGCGACCCGTTTTCCCTCGCTTTGACGTAACAAGGTCTCGATGACCAAAGAACTGCATCAAAGTACAACTATTTAGCCTCTCTCATTTGTCCCCATTTGTACAAGAAAGTGTTATATCGTACCTGAGGTGTGTCTTCCCAGCTCCGGGATCTCCACGTCCAAACAAGACGGGGCTAGCCACCCCGTCCTCACCAGTATTCCAATTTATAAATTCGTCTGTCTCCAAAAGCCAATCACCCACCCCCTCCACTTGTGATCTTCTAACATCCCCATGCCTTTGCCGAGGAGCTAATGGAGATAGCCATTCCAGAATGTGTCGCCTCTCGTCTGCTACGGATATGTCAAAATTGTTCCATGTGTTGTAGCAGTTGCTCAAATTCCCAGAGTTGACGTTGTCGTTCCCTAAGTTCGTGGTGTGGGAAGAGTTTGGTTGTTGAAATTTGGAGACATCCATGACGCTCGTTATGCAGACAAGAGATGACGGACGGAGGGAGAGGCGGTGGGCGTTGGGCGGTGATAGCGCTATTGAACTCTGTTTGGTTTTCGAGAGGCGGGGGCCTTACGATAGGATCTAGAAAGGCGAGCACCTCCCAATTATTTCTTAGCCAAATGGAGCCCTGCAGAAACTCAAAATGAGTAGGAAACAAGTGCACGACTCTGGTTCAGTGGGCTGAGATTTTTCTATTACCGGTTGCCCATAATGATAACATATAATATCAGGAATGTTTCTTCTGCAAGCCACTATGTTGCTGATATCTGCAGGTAGGCAGATACGACAGTTCTGAACTTAATACGGGCGCGGCCGAAAGCTGAGATAGTCATGTGGGCCCGATAAAGGAAACTTTGGTGAACATTGTGGATGTGCTCCTAGAGCGCCTTGTCTGACCCACGTGACTATTTTATCTATTGGCCTCGCTATTACGGTATGTTAATCTGGAGGACTTAGGGTGTGTGGCGCCTTTTTGCGAACAAGGCTGGAGGATCATCTCAAAGCTTAGCACCGGCATGTGCTTTCGATCTCGAGGCTGAATGCCTCTTGTGTCACTTTAGTCTATAATAAGCGAAGCACGGTAGTTTTACGGTACATCCAACTTAGAATCTAAGGTGCTTTGGAGACAATGTCAATATTTATAATATCGTCCTCAATGGGAGGCACGACGGATACCGACTAATGACGACCAGACGGAGAAGCCAAATTTATAAAGAGTAGGGTAACAAAAAAATAACTGTTTCTGATGCCTGTTCGAAACTCTCCAGTATCAATCTTGCTATTGGGAGACTCGATCAACTGTGGGTGGCCAATTCACCGTCAATTGTAACTAAAGAAGCATAATAGATTGCTGTTACTACCCGCACCCGCATTTTTTGATCTTCTCAAAGTGGTAAGGGTTTAATTAGTGTCAAATTTCACTGATTTTGGTTTGTTTTCACCAGCACCTCGGATAACAGAAAATGACTTGACAATAACAATTTAAACAGTTTCATTGAGACAATGGAAATTTCGTCTAAACCTTTGATTCTCACTTGTTCAGCTTTAGTAACTTCGGGGCAACTGGCCCAGCCTATTGGCTCCAGCAACATTGTGTTTCTTTCTGGATGCCGGATCTAACAATCCATAAGCTACACCCCCACCCACTAGTTTCCGATCCTCCATGACCCCGCCCTTAGTACCGTACTGTAACTGTAGTACGCGGTGACGTCTGAAATCACTTCCGGAAACGGGTAGGATTCCAGGCAGCTGCCAAGATCGAGGTAGCACCATGGTACGATTTCGCACACTGGAAAAATGCCGCATAAAGTGGGAGCTATGTCTCAATCACAACCACAAGCTTGTCGAGCTGAATCTTCATCACAGCCATATACCAGTACTGTATCCGCAGAAGGAATAGTAAAACCGGTGTGAAGCGTCGCACCCGCTGAATGACTTGAGCCCCCCGCAAACGATTTGAGCCCTAAGCTACCAGCACACCGGGCCGGCATGATGACATATCGGTACCGGATTCGACTTCGGGAGGTTCCGTACGAGCCTGGCAACAAAAGAAACGTACCCCCCCCCCCGTTTTCCATACAAAACACTACTTTTCAATGCATGCTTATTTAGCAACAAAGCAAAACAATTCCATAAAAATTATTGATAGAGAATTTAATCTAATGATTCACATAATTCTATTTCGGACTACAGGAATGGCTCTACAAAATCTAAGGGGGAGAGTTCTGCAGAGAATGACAAAATTCGCGCCAAGACAGCTAATTTGTATGGGATCTTGCATAGCAACCAAGTTAGCCAACTTCATACCTCTATGCTCATATTTAAGACAGTTGATAAAAATTCTAAAATTCATGATGCTAAACTCTCTATGAATATTCCTCCAATTATCAGAGTTGGGAGAAGAGAACTTGGGGCAGTTGGCTGTGGTAGCTAATTGAAAACCGCAATTTTGTATGGAAAACGGGGGGGCACGTTTCTTTTGTTGCCAGGATCGTACAGCTCTTCAGTTTTGTGGGTTCCACAAACAGAGGGTGCTGGGAGCAGGGGTATGGGCAGGGCACTTCGCTTGTGGAACCTACAAAAGTTAGGCGCTATTCCGCCGCACTTCCCTGCCGCTGAGACATTCGGGTAGATTGAGTACCTAACGCTGGATACTGGCCTATTTGCGTAATTGCGATTGGAAAAACTTGGTTATCCCGATGTAGTGGAGTGCTCGGAATTCCGCAAGACCCGTACGACTCAGCATGGTATGATAGAAAGGATAGAGCCGCGTGGATTACTTGTGCTTAAGAATGCTCGAGTGTGTTAGTGTTCATCTTGGCCAGGCCCGAATGATCCGGTGGTCGAAGTGATAGAAAGATGTCTCAAGCTGTGCTATGCTATCAAGGAGTGTGCCTAGCGGTGTACAAGTATTCATACGATAGAGGCGGACAAGCGGTCTCATATGGTGGATTAACAAATTTAATACTGTAAGCTTGGTTGTCCAGACCGGCAGTGTCCAGCTTAACTAACTTTCACAATACCCTACCGGTACGGTACAGTATGATACCTGTAGCACCTGCAATATCAACTTGAGGACCAGGGTTTCACAGGCTTGGCGACAAAGAAACTAACCCCTGCATGGACATGCCTACGGTATGCTACATAAGTTTAGCCAACGACCACAGAGGGGGAACAAATTTTGTTCCCAAAAAAGGAATGGGGTGGAGAATAACAGAGAATTTGGCCTTTGTTCTACTAAACACTGGCATTAAGTGGGGTTAGCCAACATGATAGTTACCTTGTGGAGGTCCTCCATACGGCTTGTCTTTGTGAGTGATATATTGGTGGGCGTGCACCAGTCGAGAGAACCACATGCAGAACGCTAGACAAGACAAGCACTGTGTTGTCAAGCTCGTCCAAAACCTGGCAGCAATCAAATACTGATGCCGGTACTGTATTCCTCATCAGACCAACCCGTTATCACTTGTCTCGCCCAATGGATAACCGGTTGAACCGTAAATGACCCGAGCTACCTCCGAATTCCGACAGAATTTCACTTGAACCAACTGATGGAGTAATCCCAGTACAGTATGTCAGGTTGGGACTGTTGAAGTGTTGTGCGCCCAAGGGCAATTGGATATCCTGGTCCGTGGACAGGTAGATAGTTTTCCCTCCTATTCTCTCTCTTGCACATCACCATATACAACGAAGACATTCTTCCTTTCCAACGACCGAACCGGAACTTCCTCTGGAGCGATATCCTGCCGGTGCACTGTCGACCTCGCCATCACCAGCCGGTGATCCCAAGCGGCCAGTCTGGACTGTGGTCTGGACCGCGGGTCTGCAGTCCGGCCAGTCCGGCCAAGGTTCTGAAAAGCCTGGGTCGGTTTGGCGGAGATTCTTGGAGGCCACCAAAACCCGGCGGCACCCAGGCAACCGCCGGGTCGAGTCTTGGCACCATCCAGGTCAGATACGCCAGATGCCCAGGTTGCCCGTAGGTATTTATGGACAGCCCGCAGGCTTTCCACTTTTAATCACTCGGAATAGGATAATAGGAGCAGCATGGCCCTGATGCTATTGATCTCGCTCAAGACAAGTTTATATCGTGCACTGATGAACCACACTCTACCCTATTCGTCGAACCACTTTTTGGCTACGTCTGGTGAATATGTATTAACAAAGCGACTCTACAACCAATTAGTCACGTTGGATTCTAAAATATTTCTTAGTATATCTCTTGAAACATAGGCCCGCAGGTGACCCGGGCCAGGCCCGGCTTTTGTTTATAAAAGCCGCTTTCCCACAGCACGGCCGTGCTCAAAGCCAGACGGACTGGCCGCTTAGTATCACTGTCACCAGCTGAGGAGATCCCCGGACGCTACAAGCAAGTATTACAAATTGTCGGAGATCATACTCGCGAAGTGGGAGATTGAATATGAAGTAAATACAGAAGAATAGGAGAAAATATGGGGGCACAGAATGACGCTAGAGAGTGACACTCTCATATGTTGCTGTGCCTCGTATGTGCTGAAGATCACACTACTTATCCCCGAGGCCCCTATGCATCACTCTATAAGCTTTGACGCTTCTACTTGTCCATTCCAAAAGTATCCGGAAATCTTGGCGCCCCAGGCCTAAACCGTGCCAAGATTTCCGGATACCTTTGGAATCTGCGGGCAGATGTTCCGAGCTGAACACCCTTCATTTGCGAAGAAAAAACAGTTCTGGCGCACAGTATGTGCAAACTTAATGGCACCTCCGCATCACCTAACAACCTTGCGTGAAAAGGCCGTCAGCGGTCACTCCATTTATTAGCAAGTTTCGTTGCCTGAGGGCTTTCCTAGAAGAGCTCCCGGGGCGGCATCAGTATTGCTAAGGTTGGGTGCAGATAGAGAGAGGGCAAAGGGAAGAGAGGATTAAGCGAGATAGAATGAGAGAGGGATGTGTGCCGTTCCGTGAGTGAATTTACTATACCCCATGAGTTTAGAGTTTTCCGGATTGTGGAAAGTTGAGCGCTGGCTTGTCCATTATAATTACTCCTTGGCTGTATAATTTCAGAACAGCCTGCTCTATCATATCGAATCAATAACCTTTCCCCAGGAGCACAATACATGCAAAGTACGGGGAATTAAGGAGAGAGAGTGGAGAAAAAAGAGCAGGACAAGAGTAACAGGAACATACGAGACGAAAGTATATCTAAGAAAACAACTAGAGTCCGAGTAAAGGGAACCGAAACAAGAAAACCGAAAGTACTAGAATCAAGCAACTTAGAAGGGCCAAGATGGGAACTAGTGACTGGGGGTGCCGGGTGTAGTATTCGCCATCACAGCGCGGTCTGTTTATTTGGGACGTGTTTAGGGGGTCCACGGAGCCTTCTTCAAGAGTGTGTGATCGCTGCTTCAGGTTGCTGCTACCGGGTAAGTCGGTAATGGTTCCTTGCGCAAGAGCCTTGTTAGACGAATCGCGGACTATAGAGTGGGTTTTCTCATTATAGGAAATCGGGGGTTCGGAGTTGACGTTGTGCCGCTCCAGGATCAACTTCACAATGCCCTGGTGCCCATGCTTGGTTGCCAACGAGAGCGGCGTTTGGCCGTCTTTATCGGGTGAATCGGGATTAACTTCTTTGCGCTCAAGGAGCAGCCTCGCTATGCCTTCATTCCCATTCCGAGCTACTCCCCACAGTGGGGTTTGACCACAGATATCAGGGGAGCCGGGACTGATTCCCTTGCGTTGGAGGAGTAGCTTTACTACACCCTCGTGCCCATTCCGAGCCGCCCACCAAAGTGGCGTTTTCCCGGTGTCATCAGTTGGGTCGGAGTTGACTTCCTTGCATTGGAGGAGTAGTTCTACTGTACCGGTGTGCCCGTTCTGTGCTGCCCCCAGCAGTGGTGTCCTGACAGCGCTACTAGATATGTCCGGATTAACTTCTTTGAGTTTGAGTAGTCGCTTTACTATACCTTCGTGCCCACACTCAGCCGCCTCGGACAGTGGTGTTTTGCCGGTGTGATCAGGTAAGTCAGGATTGACCTCCTTGCATTCAAGGAGTAGCTTCACTATGCCCTCGTGCCCATTTCGAGCCGCCCCGCAAAGTGGCGCTTTGCCGGTGTCATCGGGTGAGTTGGGATTGACTTCTTTGCGATGGAGAAGTAGCTTCACTATGCTCTCATGCCCATTTCGTGCTGCCACCCATAGTGGCGTTTTGCCGGTGCTATCAGATGAGCCGGGATTGGCTTTAGGACATTCGAGGAGTAGCTTCAAAACACTCTGGCACCCTTTGGATGCCGCTACCAGCAGTGGTGTTTGACCGCAGTTATCGGAGGAGTTGGGATTGACCCCCTTGTGTTGGACCAGTAGCTGTACTATACCTTTGTGCCCGTTATAAGCCGCTTCCAATAGTGGCGTTTTGCCGGTGTGATCGGATGAATCAGGATTGATTTCCTTGCATTCCAGGAGTAGCCTCACTACACCCTCGTGCCCACCCTGAGCCGCCCCGCAAAGTGGCACTTTGCCAGTGTTATCGGGTGAGTTGGGGTTGATTTTCTTGCGTTCGAGGAGGAGCTTTACTACACCCTCGTGCCCATTCCGAGCCGCCCACCACAGCGGTGTTCTGCCGTTGTTAGGCGAGCAGGGATTGGCTTCTGTGCGGTTGAGGAGTAGCTTCACTACACCCTCGTGCCCATTTCGAGCTGCCCAGCGCAGAGCTGTTCCGAAGTCATTATCAGATAGGCCGGGATCACCATCGGTGTGTTCAAGGAATAGTTTCACTACATCCTCGCGTCCGATCAGAGCCGCTAACGACATTGGTGTTTGGCCAAACATATCGGGTAAGTCGGGATCGACATCCTTGTGTCCAAGGAGTAGCTTCACTGTACCTTCATGCCCATTATAAGCCGCTTCCAATAGTGGCGTTCTGCCGCTGTAATCAGATGAGCCGGGATTGACTTCTTTGCGTTCGAGGAGTAGCTTCACTATACCCTCATACCCACTCGCAGATGCCCCAAAGAGCGGTGTTCGGCCGTCACCGTCGGTGATGTTGGGATCTGCACCCCCTAATTCCAGAAGTAGATTACAAACTCCTTCGTTGTTGTTTACTACGGCCCATCTATGTGGTGTAAATCCCTGTGAATCCCTTCCATTCACCTCCCAACCCCCCGACCTAATGAGAGCCATAGCAATTTCTTCAATCCCGAAGCACGCAACAGCGTGTAGCCCAGTAAACCCCCTGGCAGAGCTCCTACGCCCTTGACTGCCAGAAAATTGCCAGACCTTCTGGTTCCCCCGAAGCAGCATTGCGGATACATGGTGATCATACCGGTCAAGAAGTTGGAGTGCCAGTGATTTTGCGCGTTCTGTTAATTGCTTTCTGGCATGTGCCCCCCAGTGGCAGGAGGCGTATTCAAGAAAGTGTTTGAGGCGGAGAAGCCAAGAGAGTAGAAGGTAGGTCCTTAATGCTTTGAAAGTTTAGGTAAGTGAGACACACCTCCGCCATTTCTGAGTGAGCGCTATTGAAAAGATGGGGGTGCCCAGTGAGATACTCCTGGAGAGTCAAATGTACCAGCCGGACTCGGGACCCCCCTCACCCAGTGTGACAAGCCCGAGGCAGCAACTTAATAAAGTGCCTATTTCAGGCACGTTCCGGGAGTCAAACTCTACCGAATCCTTCTCAACAGCTAGAGCATAGCGTAATTCCTCCGCACCCAATGGCCTCTCCGACCTTGAGATCCATTTCAGTACCTCCATTCCGAGTTCTCCTTTGTCTCCGCCCTGAGCTTTAATCCGGTCCAGAGTTACAGCGTAGGCACCACCCACTTCTTGTCCACTTGCCATCAGTCTAAGTGTTTTTCGCCTTCGGGAAATCGTTGATTGTGATAAAATTGCGTTCACGCTTAAGGAAACTAGTAGAAATCTGGAAATATATCAGTAACTAACCCGAGAATAAATCTACACAATGTCGTGATATTTTTCGCATACAATTGGCAAATCTTTTCAGGAATAGTCTCTAGGATTTCCTCCCTTAAACCCTGGTCCATCGCCTCCGGCTGTGCATCATTGCTCAACCTTACCCTGAGATATTCCTTGATATCTTCCTCTGTTGGTTCGATTCTGATTTCTGCCCTTCGGGTAAAATACCTCCTAACCTCATCCCGAATATGCGGCCGACCAGTTAGGAGAAGCCGAGTGAGGGGTGACTCTCGAATGATCAGGGCTAACGATTTGAAAAGTTCCGGTCGGCGATCTCCTGGGAATTCATCCAACGCGTCGACGGAGATATAACTGCGTTGCTGGGTACGAAGAGACGAAATCAGTAGCTCGAGAATTTCAGCAACTCCAAGCTCTCGACCGTCAAGCTGCTTTCTCGACCTCTCAAATGCCTCCTCGATTCCCTCTGGAATATATTCCAAGCCACCTACTACCTGCTTGAGGACGGCACCTAACATGTGGACCATAGACTGCTCCGCGCGGGCTTGGAAGTCGCAGTACAGACACGCGACGGCGGTATTTTTTCCATAACTTTGATGGCACAATTTTTCAATAACTCAACAACTGCACCCCTTAGCCTCCCGCGCTTGTCCAAGAGAATTCTATCTCATACCTGAGGTGCGTTTTCCCAGCTCCGGGATCCCCATAACCAAACAAGACAGGACTAACCACCCCATCCTCGCTGGTGTTCCAATTTATATACTCGTCTGTTCGTAAAAGCCAATCGCCCACCCCCTCCACTAGAGATTCTGCGATATTCTGATGCCTCTTCCGTGGAGCCAATGGGGATAACCATTCCAGAATTTGGCGCCTTTCATCCGTTACCGATATATCACAATTGTTCCGGGCGTTGTTACAGCTATTGCTCAAATTTCCACAGTTGACGTTGTCATTTCCGATGATGTGAGAAGAGTTCGGTTGTCGAGATTTGAAGATATTCATGATACTCATTTTGTTGATAGAGGAGAATAGAGAGACGTGGGCAGTGAGCGATGGTAGCGCTATTGAAACTGGTTTTTGTTCGGGGGAGGTGGGGGTCTTATGATATTTAGGATGCAGAAAGGTGGGCAGCATCTACTCGTAGTTGTTTCTACACCAGAGCCCAGAAGAGCCTCTGCATGAGTAGGAAGTCAGTGCGGCAGACACAAAGAATCTCATGGTTTCACTGCCCACTATTGTAGCATAATACCAAGGATGCCACGCAAGCTACTTTGCAGAAGACAGGTGCATGCAGGTAAATGCGGCCACTCGGATTTAATTCAACTAGGGGATTGGGATGCCAAATTTCCCCGTGACACCAATCAAATACCTACAAAACTTGGATAATGAACTCGCCTGAACTCGGATTTCTGCCGATCGGGCGATCACCCATGGTAACCGTGCCAAGGTTTCCTTTGAACAACGCTAAGCGATCTTCGACGTTTGATGGCACTCCTACGGTAAGGTTGAACCGCAGTCCACGTCAGTGCAGTGTTCGGAAAAAGGCCATGGTACTGGTGTGCGGAGAGAGCTAGATTGGCGGTTCATTTCATGTATTCGATGGGGGTGAGGCTCGTGATAAGGTGCACATGTAAGAGGGGGCTTGGCAAGCAGGATTTTCTTCTTCTAGCTTTCATTTCTTTTCCCTTAGGAACACAACCACAAGACATGACACCACACACTCCCGAATTAGAAGGTTTTCTCTTCACACAATCAACCCTACCCTTCTCTTTCTTTCCTCTCTGCTATTTGTGTAATTGGTCAATATCCCACCGGTCAATTTTATCAGGTACTTAATATCCGGTATAGCGAGAGATCACCATCACGTAGCGGGAAGGTCTTTGTGCACGGTCAAATCACCATCCAACTTACAGGTTAGCCAGGAAGGCGCCGACATCGGGAAGGGAGAGTAACAATAACGGTTACCACCCTACCATATTGAAGTAGAAAATAGTAGATGAGAAAATGAAGTCGATTTGGCAGGATTTAGCGGTACCCGGAGGTATCAAGCTGACGGGAACGATGTAGATAATTGTGTGGGAAAGGGAACAAGGCAAGTATAAACAAAAGGGGCGCGATAAACGCTCTTATCCTGTGCTTATGCTCCAATCCCCCCAGCCTGGGCGAGTTTGGTACTGTACTGCACATCCGACTTCTTCCACTATTCCGAACAATGTTCATTAGTGTTCGCTTGAAAACTGCCTGAGAGGGTTTCCCAATTAGTCCTTGAGGATACACTCCTATACAAGAAAGGATATACAAGTACTGCAGCAGTTACAGGGTTACAGCGGGTCAAGTAGGCATCGAGTGGAAAAAAAAAAAAAAAAAAAACTTAAGCGAGGATGAGTACCACCAAGTCGATGCTTGCTTGTGGGTGGGGTGGTATGCGTGTCGTGCTATATTTCTGGAGTATGAGCTTACCGAGACTCTGTCACAACATCACCCATTATTGTAACCGTTATAGGTTACTGTTATAAGGTTTTAAGGACTACAGATTTTTAAGGCATAAGGCCAGGTTGATAAGCCTGGTGAGGTATTTGTTTTATATTTATTGTTTAAGGCATTGATTGATGTCCGAGTCTTGTTATTAGATTTTGTTATAAGGCTACTGGATAGCTGTTAGAGTATTTAAAGACTATGATTCTCAAGGACTTAGAAGAGCAGACATCAACTAGAATAGTTCAAATATATTTAGTTGAGTAGTTACTAGAGTTCAGTTTGCTATTCTCTAATAGCTTGTAAGTCTAGGACTTGGCAAGCTGGCGATATAGTAATTGATACCAACTACGCAACAATCTATTGAAGTATCCCTTAGCTATATCTCACTTAAAATCCGACTCTTTGGGATCTGCGTATAGCTACCAGTAACCCTTACTGAAGAGCTCCCTAATCAGTATTTTTTATAACACTAGGAGACGTGTTATACTACTAGTATCTGGCCTAGCATAATGGTTATAGGTTATTGGTATAAGATTTTAAAGTATACAAATTGTTAACAATTAGGTTTTTGTTATTAGTATCTTGCTTATCAACTGGAATCCCTGTATTTGATTAACTTTGCCTTTGATTTATTTGACTAGATATAAAGTATTGAAGTAGAAGCCATGGACCAGTAAGGAAAATGACCAAGGATTTAGGTAGCATGTCAGGATTTTACTAAAGGTACAGCAGTGAGAACAATTAGCATTGTAGGATTATTTTTAGCGAAACCTGGTAAAGGATATCTTGTATTTAAGATGCTGCTCTCTTGAGAAGCAAGAGACTTAGGGGGTGTTTGGCTTGCCATTGTTTGAAATAATCTTATTTTCAAAACATGTTTTCTACACATGTGTACAAACAACTAATAAGTATTGTTTGAACACATGAGTAAGCCAAACCATATCATTGCCAAACCATATCATTGATTCTACAGTGCCTTGTCAGAAGTGGTTGTAAAAGACTTACTAAACAACCTTGCTAAAATGCATACTACCCAAGTACAAAGTTGATTGCAATGACTGGCTATAATGCAATAAAAATTTAAATAATTGGACAATAAATTCAAGTATATCATTGATCTTTCCTCAGTATAATTTGGACTTTATGAAAATTTTCTCTATTTGTATCAATTTACTATATTAGATCAAAATATTTTATCCATTACTCTTTAATTACAACAAGTATCTTCCTTCAACCATCTTCCATAGTATAATGCCTTTCAGAACCTAGTACAATTTAAAAGTCTTCAGATGATGTGGTAGATATTAGAGAACTATAAATATTCTATTAAATAATCTAAATCAGCAGAGAAAGTATAGTCTTAACATGTAATATTAGTTATAATATATTCATGTTTTTAATTCCTCAGACCATACTACCAACATAATCCAAATACTCTCTTCAAGTTAATTGGATAGCTAAGTATTAGGAAACTTTCAACTGATTTACGTACTCATACCACTAGACTTAAATATAAATCATATTAACTGTAGTTGGTAAAATGAGTATAAACTGTATTTTTTTCTAGCTACAGTTCACTAGCATGGAACCTATAACTAGTTCTGGTAGCATGAGTGGATGAACTGCCCTGACTACAAAATATCTTCTAATACAAACCTGTGAATAAGTATCCAGTAGGATTGGAAGAGTGTCTGGGTTGCCTAAAAAGATTCCTAATTTTGAATTGAAATCAAGTTTAGTTTTTGTTTAAGCGGTACAAAAAACAGACAGACACAGCACTACTAGTAGCTAAGATACCAAAACAACCCCCACCTGGAATCAGGACTACAACAGCCAACCAGAAAATGGGTGGAAAAACAGCTCCTGTCACGCATCCATCCTGTATACAGACAAACCAAAAACCTCTACAGACAAGCGATATAAAAAAGTCCTCCAGCAACAGTGAACCAACATCAAAGAAAACCAAACAACGTAGGAAAGAACCACCTCCCAACCAAAATACAAGCCCTTAACCTGAGGTGACGGGCGCGCAAAGGGGCCAGAACGCCAAACCATAGGCACCTATGACAACTTCCCTTGGAAAGAAGACCAAAATATCACAGGCAGAGGCACTAAGTGGAGTAAATGTACTCCTTGACCAGCCAGGTAGGGAAGAAACCAGATGGGAAGAACCCCAATCCGCCGAAGTATGGCAACCGTAGAGAGTGTATGGTACCAGTGAGATATCCCTACAGGTCCTCCAAAAACAAACGACAGTGGAGGCAGTAACGTGCCAGCTAAAGATTGTAAGGCAGTAGGGTGCCAGCCAAGGAGTGAAGTGATGGCACCCAGTGCCAACAGGTAGGAAGGTATTGTAGTAAGGTACCGGCCGATCCAACAGTGGTTGGGAGATAGAAGGGCTAATCCAGGAGACTACAAAACTGTCAAAATCATGTTCGTGTCAGTACTAGGTCGTTTCGAGTATCAATATGGCCGGTATCTTACCGCATCTCTCTTGTAGCCTCTTTATTTTGTGAGATATAGTGTCACTTAGTAGATGGCATACCACCATCATGCTGTAAAGATTAGAGAGTGGGGAAATTGACCTAAGCCTGCTAGAAAACCAGACCCTGAGGCCCTAAGACCAGAGGGAAAGGAAATCCTAAGATCCCTTATGGCAAATTGTAATCCCAGCCATCTGCTGAGTGAAAAACTGGAAAAGCCAACTGCACAAATGTTAAGCAAGGTGCAAAGCAAAAGCAGGGTAAGGAGGCCAGTATCGTGAAGTGAGGCTGGAAGGGAGGATGGGAGGCAACAAGGCCATCCAGTGGCCTGAAAGCCCTAGAGGGAGTGGATAATAGATGGCCCAATGGCCGGAAGAAATGGAGTCGATAATTTCCTCTCCTCCACAAAGGGGAGAGAAGAAGGGAAAAAGTGATGATAGTTCTCTCAGTGTTGAGCTGTTCCCAATTAGGAAATAATTTCAAGCCAGAGGAAAATAGAAGTTGCGGAGGATGCTAAAAAGCTGCTTAAAAGTACATTTAGTTAATAGTTCAAGTTCATATTAAGTCTGAGATAATAATTTCTCTGCTATCTTATAATACTTAAAAATTGTATAATAATTTTTATATTATTATTTACAGATTTATTAATCTACTTCCAAATTCTGGTAAATTCTAAAAGGCATTATGCTGTGAGAGACAGCAGGGGGGGTGGAACACATCTAGTATAAAAAAGATATTGGGTAAAACATTTTAATCTAGTACTATAAATTGGTACGATAGCAGAACATTTTTTAAAAATTCCAAATTATTTGACGGGTTGGGACAACCCGCTGCCAATTGGGCAAAGAGGACGCCAGGCTATCCGCTCCGTCTCAGTTACAACCACAGCGATTGAAAAAACCACACCAAGTTTTCTGCCAAGACCAGCCCTCATTGGCCGGAAGGCCTTTCTCACAGCCTCGCTCTTTACCCCGCTCGGGTAAAACTTTTTCCCTTCTTCTTTTTCCAGTGTCTGCCCTGCCCACTATGTCAGGCCAACCTGCCCCTCCAGTCCCCCCGGGCCCAGGCCCCCAACGCACTGCTTCCTCTCGCAATAGCCTGAGGTCCAACCCCATCGGCTCTCGGGCCCCTACTCCGGTCCTCGCCCCCTCTCAGGAAGATCAGTCCATCTGCCGCTCTGCTGCTGAGGCTGCAGAGTCCTTACTCCTTGATCCCGCAACTTTTCCCACGCTGTTCACGCCTCCCTCCTCCTCCGATGATCTTTCGGACGGTGAAAGACGTATCCTCCCGGTTCTTGCTGCCTTGGTCACCAAAGTTCACCTCCTCTCGTCGGAGATAACCCTCCTGAAATCCGGCGCTCCTCAAGCTCCTGTCCCTGCTGTCTCCCAGGCTGACCCCACGATCACAGCTGCCCTCCGGGATTTGTCCTCAAAGGTCACCTCCCTGGCCGCACGTCCTCCTCCCGTTCCCCGTGCCCCCAGTGGCTCAGTCCCTCCTCCC